>WSLN01000222.1:0-13236 GCA_019677355.1 Ceratobasidium sp. 370
ATGGCCTCGACGACAGTCCCCTTGATGGAGTGGTACTGGCCGGTGGTCTTGTTGGGCTCGGAAGACATGATGGTAGAGTAGTAGTAGAGTGCCTAGTAGAGTGTTTGCGAGTAAAGTGGGTGCTGAATGAGGTCGGCAGAGGCGCGACTTTTATACCTAAAGCGCCACACATGACGTTGAATATGACGTGTTGCGCCAGGTCGCTTGCGCCCACCACCGTGCCACCTCGCCTAGGGTGCCGCCTCGACCGAGGGCGCTGGCGTTTACATCATACGACGTCATACAAGCGGGTCTGGTGCTGAGCAGATGCGCGAATTCACATGCATGTGATCACGTGGTGGTGCAAGTCACATGATCTGCGCGCTCCAGGGTGGCACGCGAGCTCGGCCATCGCCAGCGCCTCGACGTTGGCAACACTGATATTACATCACGGAGTAACTCAGTTTCTGGAACGGCTACTGAAATGTGATTCTAAATCTGGACTACACGTGTTGCCTGCCCGCAGGAACGCCTGTCCCGCCTGGACAGCCTCTCCTTTCTCGCTTGGTCCGGCAGCTATCTCGCTTGTGTTTGCTTATAGCACCCCACCACCGGGGCTCGTCTTGAACCAGCCGTTCTCCCCGAGCTCGCCAAGCCAGAAATATTGCGACCAACATCTAGCCTGTTATGCCCAGATCCAACTCTGACGCTGATGAGAATGACTCTCTGACTTCCGACGAGGAGGCTACCAGCCCCACCCGCGCTACGTTTGCGCCGGGCCCTGCACCCCGATCGCCCCAGTCGTCTCGGCCAGCGATGTCTCCCGTGGGATCCCGCCGCTTTTCTCGTGTACAGAGTCGTAGGCAAACCGTAGGGACGCGCGAGCGGACGAGGTTTGACCCTTCTGCGAAACCTATCGACCGGTTTCGCTCTGCGGTCCAAATAGTTCGTGGTAATATCGGTCAATATTCGTGTTTGGCTTACGCTCTCCTGCAGGTCATGAGCATGAACAAGACTCATGTCGCTCTCAAAGACCTCACTCCTGGCGTGGAACCGGATCTTCAATATAGTAATCCCTACGAGCTTTACGGACATCTTCACGTAAGAGCTAGTCCGCTGTGTATGTATACATCGCTCACAGTCCCGTCACCTACTAGCAAGATTGCAAAGTCCATGTCTGGGATTACGGCCCAACCAAAGCTCGTCCACTCCAGTTCAACACGAACCACTCGTTCTTGCAATGGTTTGAATCCGAAAAGCAGAGCGAGCGAGGGCTGTGGAGCAAGGTCCGGTGGATCAACATTAGTGGGGTATCTTGGGATATCCTAGACGCACTCAAGCAGAAATACGACCTGCATCCTTTATCACTGGATGTCGTGATCAACGGTCGGGATAATGCTCGTTCCAAAGCCGATTATTACGCCAAGCACTTGTTCGTACATATATTGAGGTTAGTTGTTCCGCTCTCTTCTGCTACTCTTTATTGAATTTAGTCGTATAGCCACTCTCTTCCACCCGATGAGAATAATCCCAAGACAGGACAGCCCCTCCCCGACGAACCTGACCCAATGGACACGCCGCGACCATCCAAGACCTACGACCCTGAGAGTGGGCTCGGCGCTAGCAGCGAGAGCGTTCCATACCGTACTCGAGTCCCGCTGGCGCGTAGAGCAACGGCCCTAACCATGGATACATTGTACAACGAGAAGGGCGTTGATCTAGCGCGCACGCGCACGCGTTTGGGTATACGCCCCAATGCGAACGAGGAAGAAGATGCTGCAGCCAAGGCCTCGAGGAAAAAGGAGGCGAACATGCGGGCGATCGATGCGCTCAAGGCGGGCGCAGGGCAAATCAAGGTGGATGTGGCGAGTATATTTATGTTCCTGTTGCGGGATGGTAAGTTTTATTCAGCTACCTCTGTTTGCTATAAATAGCCTATCTATGGAGTATAGGCACCTTAATCACGCTTCAACGAGACCCGGAGCGCGAGTTTGCCCGGCCCATCTACGACCGCCTGCGCTTGCGTGATACGTTACTACGTTCCTCTGGGGACGCTTCGTTGCTTTTGCAAAGTCTAATTGATATGAGTGAGTACCTTTTGTATTTTGTTACCTTGCATTTAGCCTGACGTGACTAGTTGTCGACGATGCTGTCAAGGTCACGGACAAGTACCACCGCCGGCTGTTGAAGATGGAGCGTGATATTTTGCTCAAGCCAAAGATGAGGACTGTGCGAGATCGTGCGTTTTGTCAATTTCGTCTAAGAAACATTCACTGATTTGTCGATATAGTGCACATCGCGTCTGAAGATCTGACGTTGCATAAACGCACAATGGGACCCATCTCTCAGCTTGTGTACGGGCTTCGTCGATACGATGCGGACCGAGCAAAGGTATGCCACTACCCCTCCTAAATTATCACACTCTAAATATAGCCCTGCAGGCTGTTGCAACTGAGACGAACGGACCAGTCGGTGGGTTCCTGTCACACCAGAGCAAAGTATACCTGGCCGATGTACACGATCATATCGAGTAGGCCTTTAAATCCTGACAGGGCCACCCCGAACTCACTATTTGCACACTCAGGTATATCTTGAGTTCGCTAGACATGTTTTCATCCATTGCCGAAAACCTGATTAGCTACACGTTTAACGTAAGTCTCACAGAGCATATACCCGCCAGAATCTGACCGCACCGTGGATATCAGATTGTCAGCTACGAGACAAACCAGGTCATGCGCGGTCTCACGATTGCAACAGTGATCTTCTTCCCACTGACTTTCCTTACGGGATACTTTGGTACGTGCCCTCGTTTCCCTGATCTGGTTGGGAATGCTTTCTCATGCCAGCGCCTCTAGGTATGAACTTCCATATTATGCCTTCTGTGGATAACCACTCGGAGGCTATGTAAGTGCTTGTCTGTACGCTTGCTGGACCAGCTCTGATCGTACGCTTTCACATAGGTTCTGGGAGATCGCCGCGCCGGTTATGTTCGTCGTTATTGGCCTTTTCCTCTTCCCAGACCTTGCTCGCCTGCTTAATTTCCTCAAGAAACGAGCGGCGACCAGGAGGTTTGACACGAAGAAGTTGGACTAGCAGGTGTGCGGCCTGCATTGACTCGGGGGGGGGGGGGGGACACTGCTATCGTGTTGGATCGTTGTGTTGCCACATTTTTGCTTTTGAGGATCTGCATACATGTGTTTGATGTTGATATATGTACTTGCATAGCACGGACACGAGGGGAGTATCGAGATCCACACGCTGTGTATGTATGCACCGGGGGGACACGACGCAAACCGAGATACCTGAAATGGAAAAGTCGGAGAAAGCCCTTGCTCCATCGGTCTGAAAGCCCGATTACCCAACTGGACAAGGAGAAAAAAGGGTGAATTCTGCAGCAGATGTGCGCTCCCGGTATTCGAGTGTGCTTCTGTAGCCCACGGCGGGTTCTAGGCAAGCATACGTCTGGATTGAAAATTTCGGGGATCGTCTCTCAAATTCACGGAGATTTTGAATTGGACGAAGACAATGGGATTTGTCGGGGTGGTTGTTACTACCGCTAACTTTAAGAGTGGGGGATCAGCGCAGGGATGGCGATTGCCATCGAGATGAGGCTGTATGGTTTTCTGGGTTATCGGTCTGCACCGCGCGAGGCAATTGAGACCAGTTCTCGCACAACGCGGGAAGTCAAGCATGCGCATACACGCGCACGACTTTCGGATCATGGGGTTCGAGCACGATGCCATTGGTTATATCTCAGAGGTAGTCTGAAGCTATTATCGGGGTAATAACCATCTACGATGACAAGGGCGGTGAAGCACTCCTTCCCTTGCGTACTCTGTGAGAATTTACTAGCTTCGCGCAAAAACAGGGCTGTTCTCGTCCCTTCACACAATTTCTGCTCTGGTGCAAGCATATCGTACGAGATTGGACTCGTTAGGCGCACTGCACTCGAGGGGTTTAAAGCCTAGAGGTCATGTGCGAGGGCGATAAAGACGAGATGGACGTGATAGGTCTTCGGAGCCCGGGTAGCGATCCGCGTGCTGACAACTTGGAGTGCGGAAACAGAGTTCACCGATGCGCCTTCGTCGTGCGAAGATGGGCAATCGCAATAGTTGCATGGAGCGCGCAAACGAGGAATGTGGTCTGGAATTCCAAGGGGTGTACTAGGTAGCTAGCGGCGGTATAGTAAAACGCGGCAGGCCAAGCTAGCGACCCCATGGCGACGTCTGAGTAGTGAGTGTCCAGTCAAGAGAACTAATGCGCGGGCTATAAGGCTCATGCTGGTTCCAAAGTGGGATGATGCCCATGGCACGTGCACGGCGGATGGCTTTGCCTACGCGGCGCTGGGAACGCCAGGTGAGCCCAGTCTTGGCGCGCGAGTGGATCTTTCCCATTTCAGAGACAAAAGACCTTAGCAGCGTCCCGTTCTTGTACTCGTCGAGCGGGTCGATGTCGAGTTTGCGAAAGACGTCGAGTGACTGAGCTTGCTTCCGCCCAGGACCCATAGTGGGATCTTTGGGCCTGCGCTCCGGGCGATCGACTCGGTGTTCGCGGCTGAGGTGATTCGGGTTGGAGAACTAGGCGAGACGTGAGTGTGCGAATGCAAGATGGAGTTTTGTATGTACGCACTGCGTTTGCCTTGATTGGCTTGGGGCGCTCGAGCAAAGTCGCCGGAAGCGCGGCAACATCTAGAGCGCGGAATGAGCGTGTACTAGTTGGCACTGCGTGCGCGCATACCTTGCTCCTGCTCTGCTGTTGCCCGCACTAGCTCGGCGAATGCCTGCATCGCCTGTTCGCTGGTGGCAGGCGTCGCAGAGTCGGTCCCGTCCCCAAAAGGGGGCGCCGCCATCGCTGGCGATGTCCTCGAGTATGCACGTAGCGTTGAGCAGACCTGCGCCAGCGGCGCGCGCGAGCTGCGCAAGCAAGCAAACATCTGGGTGTGGTGATGAAATGCACAGTGCTAAGTCTAGTCCAGATCTGTTCAGGGGCGGCTGGAGTGACTTGAAAGATGCCCGGCGGCTGAATTATAGCGAACCCACCCCTAACGACCACCGGTGCCAGCGTGCTCTCTCGGCGCCGAATACCCTCTGCTCGCCGTTATCGTCTATCTGTGACAACATACTAGTGGCTGCCAGCTGGGGCAGAGCCTTTGGGCGACTGTCTCATCATGGCTAGTGGTCTCCCTCCACCTCCCCCTTCCCGCGTCTCCCCCGGGGGTCTGATGTGTGTAAGGACTAAAATTACCGATTGCCATTGCTAATCGTCGCTATTGTTTTCAATGCTCAGGTTTGCGCCCACACCGCGCGATGGCCGAGCGACAGTACTCGATGATGCCTCACCAGTGCCGGTGCTGCCCAAGACACTCTCGGCAGCCAGTAACCTCATGTCTGCGACCGCGACCCAGTGGCCATCGCTCCCCCCGACGCCCTCTAATACCGCCAACTCCACTCCAAATCCCACCTCAAATCAAATATCGATGCCATTTATAAAGCGGCATATCCGCCGCCGACTCACCAACGCAAAGGAAACATGTGACAAGGAGCTCGCAAAGGTTATTCACTCTATCACAACCTATGTCGAGGAGCGCCTCCGAGAACCCTCGGAGCCTGATTACGAGCTGGACCTCCATGATTTAGCGGATCCGTTTGTCCTTAATCCCGGCGGCATGGGCGGCGACGACACTGATGACGATACTCATGACATGGATTTCGAATCTAGGCGCACTCGCAAGAGTGAGTTCGCATTTCAGGGCACTAGTTGTATACTTATCGGTCTTTAGTCTCTACCTCATCTAGCCCGAACTCTTTCCGTCGGCCGGTCGGCCTCCCATCACGTTCCATGGCCTCGGGCTCTGCCGTCAGCGATGCTAGTCCCAGCCGCAAGTCGAGCGACCCCATGAGCCGCTCGATGATGGGCCCTCCACTGCCTCCTCCTGTATGGCAGGGTCCTTCGTTGACGAGGCGTCTCTCACGGAGCCGACCTCATCCCGGGTCCCTACCTATCAAGTCCTCGTCGAATTCGCGATCGACGTCACGCTCGCGTTCACCTCTCCCGCCCGTCTCATCGAGCACAGCGGCAGACACACCCACGGTATCCTCATCCCCACGCACGGGAACCAACAGCCGCAGATTATCTCGCATGGACTTTGACGAACCTATTAACCCTTTTATGACGACTCTACACGAGATGACTGCGATCGCGACCGATGTTGTCGACATGTCTATCGCGACGCTCACGTCCCAGCCCAAGGCCTGCACCGAACTCGTTCAAAAGGTACAAGCCATTGGCCGAGCCTGGGACGAGCACCCAGATTGGCAAGGTCGTGGGTGGTACGTTCAGCTCCTGCTTGCCGTCGCCGGACTGAGTCGGGTGGTTGAATGGTGGGAGGCCGAGAAGCAATTCTGGAACTTTGACGACGACGACGAAAGCGAGATGGAACCCATGGTCTTCGTTATGAAGCCAAGCTCTCAGCCGGCGAGTGCGAATATGAACTCATTGTCTCGCGAGCTTCCCGAAGTTCGTTCTCCACTGTCGCGTGCATCCAGCTCTGGCGCCAAGGGCACACCTGTCGACGGTTCTGGTACTGTAACGGGCGAGGTTACGGACGAGGGACTCCCCGAAAACTCTGCTTTGCTTTCCCCAGACATGCCTACGAAACCGAACGAAGCTGGGCAAGAAGCAACCGACGCGGAGGCGGAAAGAAAGCAAAACGTAGAAGAAACAGAAACGCTCAGGATCCAGGCCGAGGAAGCACAAGTCACTACAATCGTTCTGGAACTTGCTTTGGATGGGGAAGAGCTGCTGTGGACCAACCGTGCATGGTCGGAAATCGTTGGGTGAGTGTGTTTATCAACGGGCGAGTACCTAACGACTGATGTGACGGGCAGATCGAATCCTGAGGACGTGATTGGCACTGCAATTACCCGTCTGCTCGCCCCGGAAGACACGGATGTGTTTGTCAAGTCGACGCGTTCGTTGCGCGAGGACGACTCGCATACAATCGAGGCTGCGTTTCAGATGCGTGTCGAGTCCAATACTCCTGAACTCGTATACCAAGAGTTCGAGGGCAAGGGGATGCTCATGCTTGATCGCTTTACTGGCGAGCCAAGTCATACGATGTGGGTCCTCAAGCCGGTCGGTCTTGCTGAAAGCGAAGACGTTGCAAAACTGGAGCTTCCCCCCGCAGTTGGCGAATTGCCCCAACCTCGTCCTGTTGCGGGTGCCGTCCGCCGAGGAAGCGCGGACAGCCGTCTCGGGATTCCTATCTCTAGAGCCTTCTCTCACGCTCCCGTGCTATGCCGGATTTGTGAGTGCCAGATTCCGGATTGGTATTTTGAGAAACACAACGAGACGTGCCACGAGCTGCACCGCCTGGAGGCCGAGATTGGCGAACACAACGATACCATATCTGAATTGCGCACTACCATTCGTGGACTGACGACATCGCTCGATCGTGCCTCGCCTGTCACGGTGCCGGAGTACCGCGGCGTATCACTCGTCAACCCATCGCCGTCACCAATGTTGGGTGCACCGATCCAGCAGGTGATGCGCCCGCACGGGCATCTGTCCAACCGGTTGCAGCGGACCGGGCTCAGAAAACAGCAGCACCATACGCTTCAGTTATTGGACGATATCCTTCAGATCGCACAGGAGATTTCGATACCATCCATGCGTGAGGATCAGCACGAGATACCGATTGAGCGCCAGAGGTTGTTGTCGCCGGGGTCTGAACGCAAGGTCGAGATGGTGCAGAAGTGGACCAAACCGCATACAGACGACCCTGGGCTGAACAGACTTGGCAACGACGTATACGCGGTGATTCGGCACAAGGTCGACAGCGTGAACCGGTTGACCAACACGATACGGTATTCTGAGAAGGTGCGCAGGGAGTGGGAGGAGCGGATGGAGATGGAGCAGACGCTTGCGACCTTGCCGGAGGGCGAGGAGCCTGAATCTGGTGAGGGGGAGGACACGGAAGAGGAAAGAGACAAGGGCGAGGCGAAACAGGAGGCCGACATGACGACTGGAGAGGTACACGAGGACGAGGACGACGCGTCCAGTACAACTTCCGAGTACGCGTTTGGTCGCAGCGCTCCCCCGTCAGAGCCGACTCCGATGGCACCCTCGCCTGCTTCGACCAATACTGATTCCGTGCCGCTTGCGACCCCAGCGCCTCGACCATCTTCGACCATCGTGCCTGCAACATTCCACGGCGTGATGCACACGCGCTCATCGACCCCGTCGTCGGTCTCATCCCCACTCGCTCTTGCCGCTCCTATCAATGCTGTCTCGACTCCCGAACACATGTCGCTCAACCCCCCGCCTAGCGAAGTTAGCCCACGGACAATACGTACTAGTCGGTCTGTGCAGAACGTATCGCTCCTAGTCACCCCTCCAATGTCTCCGTCTGTGCCACCGCAAGATGACAAGACGACCAAACCTCGTCGGCGGTTGTCCACTATCCAACCGATCCTCGCAAGCCCGACGACATCTGTCACCGGTACCATCCCAGGTCCTTTATCCCCTCGTATTCCGTTCAGCACGACTTCAGCACCCCGTCCAGCTCCGTCGACCATCAAAGACTTTGAGATTATCAAGCCAATTAGCAAGGGCGCGTTCGGATCCGTGTTTCTAGCCAAGAAAAAGACAACCGGAGACTACTTTGCGATCAAAGTGCTCAAGAAAGCGGACATGATTGCGAAGAACCAGATCACGAATGTCAAGGCCGAGCGAATGATTTTGATGAAGCAATCCGAATCCCCGTTTGTCGTCAAGCTGTACTTTACGTTCCAGAGCAAGGAGAACCTGTATCTCGTGATGGAGTACTTGAACGGCGGAGATTGTGCATCGTTGATCAAGACTCTGGGAGCATTGCCGGAAGGGTGGACGAGGGCGTATATTGCAGAGGTAACGTTGGGACTCGAATATCTCCACGCAAAGGGCGTCGTGCACCGGTGAGCCTAGAGCCGTATATGCGTGAAGAGTGAAGGGCTGATGATACGCGGTTTCAGTGACCTGAAGCCAGACAACTTGCTCATCGATCAGCACGGTCACTTGAAGCTTACAGATTTTGGGCTGAGCCGCATTGGCCTCCTCGGCCGGCAAACGCGCGAGAATGCGCGGCACACCCACTCCATCTCGTCTGACCGGCCGTTCCGAGGCGACAAGCCTCGTAATAGTCCGAGCTCACGCCCAACGTCGATGGACTCGCCACACTTGGCTTCGCCCCTGATTTCTCCCGAGCCTGGTGCGCCTATCTCATATTTCACTCACCTGGGCGGTGGCGGACCTGGGTCGACGCCAGGACTGGGACCTCTGATGTTCCCTGACGATATCAGCGAATCGAGCGGATCTGAGAGTGTCTCGGGCTGGTTACCGTGGCGGAGGCCACCACGTCCGGCAGACAGCCCAATGCAGTCGTTTGCGGCCGAGATGGCCCTTGACTTGCGTTCGAGTGTGCCAGTGGGAGGTGGTACCCCGCCTGCGCACGAGCAGCAAAAGTTTGTGGGTACACCAGATTACCTTGCTCCAGAGACGATCTTGGGTATTGGGAATGATGACACGAATGTAGACTGGGTAAGTAGGGTTTGCCTATTTTAGACGGTGTTGGACTGATTTGGGCATGGGTAGTGGGCGCTTGGTGTGATCATGTACGAGTTCTTGTACGGATTTCCGCCGTTCCATGCACAAACCCCCCAAGAGGTATTCGACAACATCATTTCGCGGCGGATTGACTGGCACGATGACGAGGAAGAGGAGCTCGAGTACTCGCCCGAGGCACGCGACCTGATGGAGCGCCTGATGACGATTGAAATCCCGAAACGTCTCGGATACAACGGTGCGGACGAGGTCAAGTCACACGCGTTCTTTGCCGAGGTCGAGTGGGACAAGGTCACGACGGCCGAAGCGCAGTTTGTGCCCCAGGTGACGGACCCAGAGTCGACAGACTACTTCGATGCGCGTGGTGCATTGCCACAGATCTTCCAGGAAGAAGAGATTACACCTGGTCCAGAGGTCGAGACCCAACCTTCTACACCCAGCGGCGGCACAATTGGACCTTCTGCAGCTCGACCGATCCCGGTCACGAAAGAGACCACAACTTCGCAGCAGGATGAGGACTTTGGAGCATTCAGCTACAAGAACTTGCCGGTGCTGAAGCAGGCCAACGACGATGTGATCAGGAAGATGCGGACAGATCAGATGGCACCATTGACCTATACATTGTCCGAGCCGACGCCGCAACAGCACCACCATCGTCGGAGGAGCGTGTCGCAAAAGGTGAAAAAGCCAGGCAACATACTCGCGCTCGAGTCTCGGGTGAGTGCATTCAGGCTTCAATTGAATGTAATATTTATTGGATTTCCAGCAGAGCTCATCGACCAATCCGCCGTCGCCGTCCACGTCTACATCTTCTATCGCCTCATCGCCGTCGCGCGGGAGCATGCAGCCGTCGACGCCAGCGAGCAGCATGAGCGGGCACACACGGCGGCCGTCCGAGTTTGGGGCGGTGGAACGTTTCAAGTCAAGCCATCTGGACAACGATGGGATACGACGCAACTCAATGCCGAGCCGGCTCCGGACGTCGTCGATGTCGAGCCAGGACGCGGCGGGGACGGGAGCGGCGCAGGGCGAACAGCAATGGTCCGGCGAGCCCCGGGCGCATTCGCCGGTACAATCGCGCCCGGGGTCGGCTGCGGCGCCAATGGTTCCCAGACCGCCGCCAGCGCCAGTGCCGCAGCATGCGGATCGGGGGCTGGTGGTGTTGATTGCCGAGGACAACCCGATCTCGAGCAAGGTGCTAGAGACGCTGTTGAGGCGCATGGGGTGTCGGTGTGTAGTTGTTGGAGACGGGTCCGAGGCGATCAGCGTCGCGCTGGGGGACATCAGTGAGTGGATTCAGAGACTTCCAGGAGCGTTGGCTGACAGACGGCCAGAATTCGATTGCATATTGATGGACTACCAGATGCCGAGCGTGGACGGAGAAGTCGCGGCGCGGTACATCAAAAGCACCAACAACAAAAACTCGACAACGCCGATCGTGGCAGTGAGCGCGTACAACGGGTACGAGGGTGCGCTCGCGCAGGGCATCTTTGCATCGGCACTGTCCAAGCCGCTGTCGAAGAACGACCTGGTGACGACGATGCGCAACCTGGGGTTCAAGACGTCCGAGGGGAAGGGGAAGGCGTCGTCTGCACGCTAGCTATGGTATCTGTTATGATTTCGTTCAGCATTCAAGCACACCTGTCTTGCATAATGTACTAGTACGACGCTGAGTCAGCCTGCGGAAAGTGGCGGATAAATGCATTACATCCGGACTTTGAAAACCTGAGAGAAACCAAGGCGCAAGGGAAACTCGGCGCGCCGTTGCCAACGGAAACCCGTCCGCTGCGAATCCAATGTCGAGAAATAAGGCAACATCGAGCGGGAACCCAGTGGCCACCCCGGTGCGCTACTTCGAGTGCGTCTCTCTTTCTCCGCTGCCGCCGTCTCTGACCCGCCCCAGGGTGCCCCCCAACGCAGAGCCGACGACCAAGGCGATCGCCGAGCTCCTGCGTGCCGTCCACCGCCAGCACGAGCAGCAGGACGCCGAGAACAAGCGCCGCCACCAATGGGAGGCCGACACACTCAACAAGCAGGCCCTGCACCAGCAGTCGGTCGACATCCGGTGAGCTGGCCGTCGTCTGTGCTCGCCCCGTTCTAACCCGTCTTGAGACTCGCGGCCATGCAGCAGCAGATTGACAGTCTGCGCGGCTACCCTGCCCAGCCGTACGCGCACCCGCACCCGCACCAGCCGCAGGCCCCGGCCTACGCACCCGGCATCCCGCCCCCGCCGGCACCCGCCCCGATGTACTTTGCACCCCAGTCCCAGCAGGCTCCCCAGCCCCAACCCCAGCAGCAGCAGCAGCCGCAACCCCAGCCGTTTGCGGTGACCCCTCCGGCACAACAGTCGACGCCCAACTCGGCGCGCCAGCCTCGCTCGTTCAAACGGCTCAAACAGTACCAGCCAAACGAGTCTGAGACAGACGACCAGAGCATGATGAGCATCGGCGTCAACATGGGTGGTCAGATGATGCCAGCGCTACCCGAGCCGTCGATGCCGCCCATGGACGAGGAGCGCGTGCATGCGCTCGCGAGGAAGAAGAACCCTGTGGGCAGTATCCCTGTGCGTTTCTCCAGGTTTTAGAGGGCAGATTCTGATGCTTTGATTCCAGTCGGCAATGCGCGCTCATATCCTCCGCCTCATGAATCTCAATCCGCACGAGGCGCTTCCGCCCTCGCATGTCGAGGACCAAGCCGCACCCGAGGGCGTGATTCGTTTTGTCTGGGAAAAAACACCAAAAAGCTCTCCCCACAATGGACGAATGAAGGTCCGTCTGTTTATTTATTTGGTCCGGGTCAAATCTTATTTCGGAGTCAGCAAATCGTGATCGAGGACTTGCAACGCTCACGGCACTTGTATCCCCTCGTGCCGACTGCCGACTTTGCTGCGCCTCTGCTCGACGCGTGCTTTGACCAAGCGTTTACGACTTTACGCGGCAAATGGCGCATCCAGTGCGGCGAACCGGGTCTGGAGAGCAAGGTCGAGGCCAAGGCAAAGCGCACCCGTCGGCACAACCGCAAGAAATCGGTTTGTCCGTGTTTCGTAAATAGGACCAGATATCTAACCCGGCTTTGCAGAAATTAAACCATCGTATTGCGGCGCGTCAAACCATGCCCCAGTTTGCGCATTCGACGTTCGACCCGGCGCTCGTGCCTGAAGTCATGTCGTCCGAGTCGTCAGAGGACGACACGGACGGGAAAAAGGATTTCCAGACGCGCGGATTTTCGTGGCGCTCACAACGCGCTCACCACGTACGTCGTACTTTACCTTCATTCTCGACGCAAAACCGACGCCTCGCTAGTTCTACCAATGCCTAGACGAAGACGAGACCAACGGCCGCGATCGTGCACTCCGCCGCGGAGGTGCTCGTCGTGAACGACGCGATGGTGGACCTAAAGCCGGCGACCCACTCCCACCCAAAGGCACACCACTATGGATGATTAGCAAAGGCTGGCTTCGCTCCCAGGGACCCGAAACGCTCCAAGGCCTCGGGCTCGTCGACGATCGGTCGTTTGACTGGCGCGGGTTCCACGATCTGGGCGAGAGCTCGGGTGATGAAGCGGACGGTACTGGCGGAATGGAAGAAGATGTGAGCGGTGTGGTGGGGATGGTGGGCGGGATGGGTGTCGAGTATGGGGCGCCGCAGGCAGAGATGA
>WSLN01000225.1:9889-20840 GCA_019677355.1 Ceratobasidium sp. 370
GGGCCCCATCGTTGGCGAGCAAAGCTGCAAGCGGCCGGCCGACAACCTCCGAGCGGTTTATGATAGTGACTGTGCGGCCGTACGCACGGTCACCGTAGTCCAAGATGGCGTTGTAGACGCCGACGGCTTCAAGGGCTTTGACGATTGCAAGGGGCGTGCAAGGAATGATGGATTTGACATAGCCCTCAGGCGCTTCAGTCGCCTGTGTTGGTAACGTCGGGGGGGACTGTGTTGGAGTTGGGACGCCCAAGAGGGACTGGGGACGGATGAACCTTTTGTGGACTTAAGCAATGACTGGCAAGGGAAGTACATGACACGACGTACCTGATGTTATGGTAGAGATTGTAGTGGAACTTGACGTGAAGCCCTTCAACGTCCTTGAACGGAGACACGACTTGCTGCAGGTAATGGTCCTATGCGGGAGCGTGGCAGTGAGTGGGCCGCCCGACTTAGTCCACGTTTCCTCACTCACTTGCGGTCCGCCGAAGATGGGATAGTAAACCATTATTCCGTCCACATTTACATCCTCATTGGCCTCAATAATTGCTTCTTCAACGCCCTCCCCGTCGATTCCACCGTCTAGGGCTCCGCCGACCTCCTTCAGGACGAATTCTATGCCAATCGCCTCACATGTCTTTTTGGTGAATTGCGCGTACGACCTAGACGGAGCTGAGGATGTCGACAGGATTCCGAGCAGGCAAGGTTTTCGTGAACGAGCTGAGGGATGAGCAAGGTCTTCCTCGATGTCTTTACGGAACTGGAGCTAGTCATGTTGCCAATTCTACCTCGGGGGAGGGTTTCGCCTACCTTGGCAGCGATTCCATCTGCCTTGACCAGCTTGCCCACACCCGAATGAACCATTGGTTGGACTGGACTATTGCAGTTATTGTACATGATTAGCGGCCAGAGTGAGATAGGGTGGGACACTCACACCGCCATTACTTGTGTGCCCCTGTGATGTGCCTGTACTCCTGTTGAGCTGGACCCAGCCGTGAGTGAATGCAAAAGAGCCTGCAGTTGATCAAATTCAAACTTCTGCTGGACCCTGGATAACTCTAGCTCACCTCAGCAGGCGCCCACGTGATCGTGCACAAGGACTTCCAGCGTTCCACGTCACGTCCCTCGCTACATTCGTTGACTCGCGCTATGCTAGCCTTGTATTTTATTTTGGCATTTTTGCCTGCTGCGTTCGCACAGTTTGGCGGAGGGTTCTTCGAGAATATGTTCGGTGGAGGGCAACGGCAACACCAGCAACACCAGCAGCAGCAACAGCAACAGCGGCCAGGTTCCATGTGGAGTCAACAGGCGGACGCCAGTCAGTATTCCTTTAATTAAAGGTTTATATCCGATCAGACGCTCAAATAAGCGTTATTATCAGTTTCTTGTTCGCAGTATCTCTGTCCAAGCACTCTTGCTTGTGTTTCGACCCCTGTTTTGTGCCCGTGTCCCGCTCCCGAGGATATTAAATGTGTGATACCGGACGCCGAAGGAGGGTCAAATGATGGCACAGTAATATGCGTTAGGGGGGCGGAGCAAGGATGTAAGCAGTTGGATAAGCTGCTCAAACCATGATCTTGTACGGATGTGGTATGTGTATCTACCCTCATGCGATTTACCTTCGCGCTAATGCTGTGAAGGTTCGTGTTTTAAAATTATAGACCACATGTCCAGATTGCTTCGCAATGCTTCTTGATAGTGCGACTGTGCCTGCACATGAATCCTACGGCTGTATCTTCAATCACGTTAAAGCCAACGTTTGGCCAGATGAAGCTGAAATTTCGGTGACACCCTGATGCCCGAGTGGCAATAAAGCTCGGTGCGTGCGTCAACCATCTCAACATTCCCCTCTGCCCGTTCTCTGCTTGGGTCCACTAGCACTACATGGGCATAAAAAATTTCTCGACTTGCACTTCGGTGATAGCGGTTGTCTATGTTGCTGCGATACTGTTTCGAAATTGGCGCCGCACGCGAGGACACCGTAGTTTGGCCTACCTACCCGGACCCCCTCGGCATAAATGGACCAAAGGTTAGTTTAGGCACGAAATATCTCCCATTTGGCTCAACGATATATGCTAAGGACATGTACCTCTGTTGTACAATCCTGATACGGCCTTTCAATTTCATGATTCACTCCCTAACTATGGACCGGTCGCCAAGTTATATGGAGTCTTTGGTGTGAGTATACACACACGGTTCAACCCAAGTAACCTGACTTGGAAGCTTCAGAGCCTTCGTTTGTATGTCACCGATCCATATGCCATGGGAGAGATCCTCCTCAAGGAGCAGAACGGTTTTGAGAGAACTGAGAGCTATGTAAGGCATGTACATCCTCCGAGAACCAACGATACGCGTATCTCATAACCTTCTCTAGCAACCTGAATATGATCTTGGGACCCGGTCTTTTGGGTTCTAGAGGTGAACGAGGCTCTTGGTTCGCTTATTGAGGGTGCTTACCCAAACTTGATACCGCTTGCACAGGGGCCAAACACAAGGCTCAACGCAAAGCAAGCCATATAATTTTCTTTTTATTCGCACGCAATATTAACAACGGCATATACAAAGATTCTCGCCTCAGTATTCAATTCAACCGCGTTGAGGGCAAGTGAGTAGTTGAATTGACCAGCGCCCAACACCAGATGTCGCTAACAACCAACGCTGTCATGGCATTTAGTGGTACGTACGGGTGTCCCTAGGCCATTCAGTTTCTACCCTTAACTTGACTCTGCGTAGCTACCAATATTTCAGGATGTATCTCGTCAAGTCGGTGCAACCCCATAAGAATTGCGCGTCTTACTGATGTAGCGGTTCATAGCTCGTCGCGCAGGTTGAGCATGAGGTTACAGCTCAAGGAGCAGGAGTCGCCATGGTGAATGTGTTCGAATGGGGACATCGTTGCGCCTTGGATGCAGTCGGTAAGTAAACTAGGTTTGCGTGCTTGTATACGATGGATATTAATGCATTACGGTAGGTCGGGCGGGCCTTGGTCATGACTTTCAGGCACTAAGCGGGACCGAGAGCGAATACAGCAAAGCTATCAAACATCTACTGTGACTTAGTTTTACTTTCTCCATATTTTAGTTGGTGTACTCAATTTGTCTTCAGTCCAACCTTGTTTTCGCTCGCGATCCTTAGGCCTATCATGCCCACGCTCTACAAGATTGGCCCGGCTTGGTTTCGGCGGGCGATTATTGAGCGGGTGCCAAGCAACGCCGTGAAGCAACTATTGTCGATCGTCGATATACAACATCAACAAGCGCTTCAAATTTTCGGGCAGAAAAAAGCGGCGTTGGCTTGTGGTGTTCGCAAAGGAGACTGTACTGGAAAGGATGTTATCACGCTCATGCGTAAGTATACGCCATATAGCTATATACCTGATGCTCACGATCAACGCGAGTAGTCCAAGCCAACGAAAAAGCGAGTGCAGAGGACAAGGTCTCAGAGGAGGAAATGATCGGCCAAGTCAAGTACGTCAACGTGACAGTGTCCCCGAATTGTCATGCTTATTCCCAGTGGAATTTTGCCCACAGCACACTCATATTTGCAGGCCACGATACAGCAAGGTAGGCTGTCGAACGCGCCTGAACCGCTGACGCGTAAGATGTACATGTTCTTTAGCGGCACAATCGCGTGTGTCTTACAGATGCTCGCCGAGAATCCTCAAGTTCAGACGGAGTTGCGAGATGAACTATTTCGGTGTTCTGCGGATGATCCCGACTATACAACTTTGGAAGCCTTTTTGTTGCTGGATGCGGTTATTAAGGAGACGCTTCGCTTGGTATGTTGGTAGCATATATGCGCCTAGTCATGACATACAACCGGTTCGTTTCAGCACCCGCCAGTGCCTGTTGTCGAACGAGTGTAAGTTACTCGTGTTTTTCATTTCATCAAACTGAACAGTGAACCTCGCAGCTCGGCTCGAGACACGATACTTCCTCTCCGAGTTCCGACACGGGGGAAATACCCGACGACGCAACTGGGTGTACCTGCGGGAACACTTGTGATGCTCAGTCTCCGCACAGCGAATCGTGATCCGGCAACCTGGGGCAACGACTCACTCAGATGGAATCCCTATAGGTGGCTGGAGCCGCTGCCTGCAAACGTGGCCGATGCGCGCATCCCGGGTGTATACTCAAACATGTAAGTTGGTGCATATGGTTGCCAGTGTGGGCGAACTTTATCTGTTCAATGATCCCAGAATGTCGTTTCTTGGGGGGCAGTATTCTTGCATGTAAGCGCTATTACTTCAGTCAACTCCCGTTGTATTCCTGACATATTGTTTTGTAGCGCGTACAAGGTATGTGTAGTTGATTGTTATACGCCCCAGCCTTTTCCGGCTTACCTTGTCCGTACAGTTTGCGTTACTCGAAGCTAGTATGTCAACAAAGACAATGTATGCAGCATGGCACTGAACATTCTGCAGAGGTTATTGTCGCATCACTCGTACGAAGGTTCTACATCTCTCCCGGTGATCGGGCTGTGGTGTGGAAGGTGAGTAATACCTTGTTAGGAACCGTGTGGATTGGGCTATAGCTGTGAATTGTGCTTAGTTTGGAGGCACATCGAAGCCTTTTGTGGTGGATCCTGTGTCCGGCCGCTCCTCCCCCGGCCTTGTTCTGAAGCTTTCGGTCGTCTGAATTATGCGGTCCGGGTTTCTAGACCGAACAAACATGGCGGTCCCCGAATAATGCGGATAATATTTCCACAAAGGGCATATAACAAAGATATCTTTGTAGTGACGGG
Organism: Ceratobasidium sp. 370; assembly: GCA_019677355.1. Lineage (NCBI taxonomy): Eukaryota > Fungi > Basidiomycota > Agaricomycetes > Cantharellales > Ceratobasidiaceae > Ceratobasidium > Ceratobasidium sp. 370. Next base: position 14,630 of record WSLN01000225.1, read on the forward strand.
CTCAAGTGTCGGACAGCGCGAACATGTTTTGATCGATAGGGTCACGTGCTCTAATCCGTTTTGTTGGGACACGCCTTCCAAATTGAGGCGGTTCTGGTCATCAACGCGACGCGTAAACAAGCCCACATGTTGTTCAACGAACAAACCCGATGCCATTGATGCAGAACACTGTACAGTTGTTACAGATGCACAAATCGGAAACAATATTAGACGAAAGAGAAGTATAAATAGCGGAGGAGCATATTGACATGATATGGTTTGTGGTTGAGATGAAAAACGGAGGGAGGAGGTTCATACCACAAGCAAATCGAGAAGGGGGGGAGGGGGCATATGTAAAAAGAAAGGCCGATTGAAAGTCGTGATGATGAGAGTTCACTCCGAATACTCGCGAACAGGGGAAACCTCCAAGATTGCATAGACGAAAATGCATGACAAAACCAAGAAGACACTATATGAAAGTGTTAGCTAGTGTGAAACGACGTGGCCCACAAAGACGTACCATCAAGCAGCTGAGAACTCCATCTAATTGTCGACAGACGAGTCTTGAAGCTGCATCCGTGCCCACGGCGACTCGACACTGGTGGACGTCGCCAGCTTTGATGGTCGCTTGGGTGTACTGGAGAGCGGCGAACTCGAATGTCCGTCCCTAGCAAAGGATAGAGCAGGAGGCATGTGCTTTGCCTTCCGGGGCGGAGCGTCGTTCTCTTTTGGAGAATCAGAGACCAGGTCAGGAACAGGATCCTCCTCCCAGGCCATGGACGACGATGCGGTGGACGCGTCGTAACCAATTGGGTCGCAATATATATCGAATCCGGGGTGGTGCATGTCGGGCTCGCGAGCTCTGGAAGATACCCAACGTGAGGCGGACACGGTAGGACCTCGGTTGGACGTAGAATTAGGTAGGATCTCAGGCGAGGGTGCTAATACCAACCCGTCTGGCTTGCGCAGGGTTTTCGGAGTGGCAGACGCGGTCGGGTATGAGTCACTAAGCAAAGGGGAAGCTATCAAGGGCGCGTGAAGGGTAGGCTGGGCGGAGCCAGAAGGGAGACAGCCGTAATTTAGCTTCATCGCAGAACTGGCAGCAAACCCAGAATCGTCGGCGTCCATTTCAACATCCTCAAAGAGACACTTGGATACGACCTGGGGCGGGCGCGGCGAGGCAAACTCGCCAGGTGTAGAGGGTTTCGCGGCGTCTGTGGCACGCTTCTTGCACGGACTGGCAAAAGTAGCGGGGCTAAGGCGACGCTTGAGGGACGCTGAGCCAGGTGTGAATAAGGGCTTCTTGGCTGAGGAGGGAAATGCACTGGAGTCTGGGACGGCGTAAAAGCGAGACAGCGGGAGAGCGGTAAACGGGGTACGCTCGGTAGGCTGGTTCGGGGTGGAGGCCATATTGTCGTGAGGTGGGGCTTGGGTGACGCAGATGTAAGCGCAGGCAGACGGAGAATATAATATCGTGGCTTAAGAGGAGGGCATAAAACGTGGACTGCGTAGACAATGAGGCAGACGCAGAAAGGGGACTAGATACGTTAGGCTTGTGGTGGTCGCTGTATATAGGAACTCGTGGCCGTGGGCGGAGTATATCACATCATCTCAAACCACAGCAAGCACAAACAAGTCACGCGCCTTCAATTAACCCCCTGTCTTAGAATAACCCCACTCTTTCCCTTAATTGGTCCCAGCCAGTCATATGATATGGGAGTATGTGACAATCGAATGAATTAAAAATTCAAAGAAATGATACAATGAGTAAATCCAAAGGAAGCGAAGTACGCAAAGCAGAGACCAGTGTTCGCAGCCACACTCACAACCACAAAAATCTGTTCCACATCACATCGCATAGCCGCCCGCGTGTCCACCGTCATTTCCGCCCCGACGTTCATAATGCGGTGGAGGGTTGCTGTCCGGGTAAGTGGACTTGGAGTCCGGATCTACCGCGTCGTCGTACGCAAGGCCACTAGCGTATGATCGGCGGTCCCCAGCCTGATACTGAGCATATAGGTTGTACTGCTCTTGGGGATGCTGGGCGTATCCCGGATGCGCGGCGTAGCGCGGGTCGTTGCTGTACTGTACAACGCCATGTGCCGGGCCTTGCACTCGGGGGTCTCCCGTTGGTACGGGCGGGACTTGCGCGGGGCCGGGTGCTAGATGGGCAGTTGAACCGTAATCACTTGCGCCATCGTAGTATGAATCGGGCCTGCCATTTTGATGGTAATAATAAGGGGGCTGATTGGGCGCGTAGCCCGAGTACGTAGAATGCGCGTCGCCCTTGGGATCTTGCCAGTAATGGTCTCCTCCTCCGTAGCCCCCAGCATAGGGAGCTTGCTGCGGCACGCGGCGGGTAGGGGGAGCAAGTTCGTCATCGACGTCGATGTCTGGCAACGTCGGCTGAGGGTGTGCCCCGACAATCTGGCCGTTCTTGTCCTTGAGATGGGAAAAGTCCCCGGCTGCCTCCTTGCGGGCCAGCTGTGCCTGTCGCTGCAATCGAAGCTTGTTCTTCCTCTTGATAAGCTCCGCGATACGCTACAATTGATACGTTTAGTACAGCTTTAGCCAGTTCTGGATCAAAGCGTACCTTGTCGACTTTGTGGCAGCAGTATTCCTGGATCCATGATATCGGTGATTAGTGCAACACATTTCGGTCAAACGGTCGCTGAAACAACCGACCTTCAGATTTCCCTGAATGTAGCAGAGGAGCGGGACGTAGCAGATCGCGGCGATCACCAACAGGAGAACACTACTAGCAAATACCAACACCGTGAACATCATGGTAAGGAACAATGCTGAGGTCAGCAAGTCTTTCGTGTTGATGTAATCTGAGGGGTCCCAAGACCGCTTGACCCGCCAGAAAGAATAGAGGATCAAAGCGTTGATTGACTGGCGAGGACCATCTGCTAGCAAGAGGCGTTTCCATCCTATTTTTAGAACAGCAAGGTTAGCGCCGGGTGTACAGCAATGTAGCTGTGTATGAACCTTTGAAGGTGAAGAAAACGAAGAAGGCAAAGTCGTCTTTCTTCTTGGTCGAGTTTTCGATTTGACAGAAGAAACAGAAATGATCATAAGAACCTGCGCGTAGATGTATAAACAAACTCGAGGCAAACGACCGGGAAAACCACTTACGAAGGCTGTAGTAAGTGTTGGCCATGACATTGGTGAACGCGTACGAGATATCACGACTCGCAATAATCTTCTTTGCTTTGTAGGCTTCATATGCCAGCTGCATGCCGAAATTTGCCCCGTCAGCGGTTAAACCCAAACGCAAGGCATCAAAAAGCGCACCAAAAGGAATGAAAATATAATACAGCCCACGAAGACCCATTTTGCAGCATCGAACTGGATGGTTACAGCACAATGGTTGCCACACTCGGAATAGATCCGGTTGGTCCATCCATCAGACGATAACATAGTTACGGCCGTGAAGATGTCGGACATGTAAACAAGGAAGGCTTTGACGACTAGAACATAGACCCAAATGTATCTAAAGGGGTATTAGCACGGGGACAACTGACAACAAGAGACGCGACCTACCGCACTCGAATCCCAAAATTCTTGGAATGGTAATCACGCGTGTCGATGAAGTCAAACTACACCACATGTTAGCCAGGCAAGAAGGTGGTACGAAAGACGACGTACTTTATGATCTTGTACCTCCTCTCGTTTCCATTGTGGGCCGGAAAAGCACATCTTGGCAAAGGCCTAGCCGAGGTATTTGCTCGCAGCAAATCAGCGTGAGATGCCCAGGCGGGTTTTGTTCTCGCGACCGGCGGAAGAACGTGTAGCTTAAGACGCTAGATATGCCGAAATCGAGTCGCACCCGTATGGGTGCCCTGTGGGTGATATTGTTGCAGTGATAAATCCTCGTGTTCAAGAGGGATAAGACCGCTAACTTACCGGTTGTGAAGGGAGTGTGTGTATTTAAGAGCAGGAACGCGTTGCCAAGGAAGGGTAGGAGGCGTCGGGGCGAAGAGTGGAACGAGCGTTGCGGCTGTTTGCTTAGCGTTAGGTAACAAGCCACACAGCCACTGCTCCGGGCCTCATTTTCTTCGCATCGTCGCACTCTTGGTTTTGCTCCAAGTTAATTTTATTCACGTATCAAGAAACTGTAGCCCAGCATGACGACTGTTCAAAAAATCAAGGAGATTGAAGATGAGATGGTAGGATTATTGGATTTAGTTGTTAAATGGCTGTGACTGATCCTTCCGTTTAGGCTCGCAGTAAGTACAGCCCCTGTGGAAAACTCATGTTTATCACTGAGCAGTGAACTCGCGCAGCCCAAAAGAATAAGGTACGTGGCAGCATTGTATGTGGACGAATCGATATGACCCCGAGTTGTCCCCACTATAGGCTACAAGGTAAGCTCTAACCACTTAATTTGCCTATATTTTTTAACAAGTGGAAAGCTATCATCTTGGTCTCCTCAAAGCTAAGCTCGCAAAACTTCGACGCGAGCTTATTTCACCCGCTGGTGGAGGGGGCGGAGGCGCAGGGGTCGGGTTTGATGTCGCCAGGACAGGGATAGCATCGGTTGGTTTCGTGGGGTTTCCGTCCGTTGGAAAGGTGACTCTATACTTCCAAACGATCTCCCACATACTTACGATTATTGGGTTGTTTCTAGTCCACGTTGATGTCCAAATTGACCGGGACACACTCGGAGGCGGCAGCATACGAGTTTACGACGCTTACCACAGTTCCCGGAACCCTCAAAGTGCACGGTGCACCTATCCAAATTCTAGATCTTCGTAAGTCTAGTTCGCCTAACTATCGAAGCCTTGCTTATAACCCTTCGGTTTAAAAGCTGGTATAGTCGAAGGGGCCGCTGATGGACGAGGACGAGGCAGGCAGGTTATTGCTGGCAAGTCAGACCACCTATATGCAAATGGACACTAAGGTTCGATGATTGCAGTGGCTCGCACATGTAACCTTATCTTCATTGTGCTCGATGTCTTGAAGCCACTTGGAGACAAGAAAGTCATCGAGACCGAGCTGGAAGGATTCGGTATTCGACTAAACAAAAAACCACCTCAGATTATCGTCAGGAAGAAGGTAAGTTCTCATCAATCCTCTAGTATGTGTTACTTATAGCGGCGCTTTCGCAGGATAAGGGTGGCATTGCGATCACCAATACAGTTCCTCTGACCAACCTTGATCATGAATCTATCAAAGCTGTCCTGTCAGAGTTCCGCATAAGCAATGCAGATGTTGCTATTCGGGAGCCTGATGCTACGACGGATGACCTTATTGATGTAATTGAAGGCAACAGGTATGTTTAACCTCCAAGTTGCATAGTTCCTCCCCCGAACGGTTTGGCCTCCGCAGAGTGTATATTCCAGCAATATATGTGCTGAACAAGGTATGAGTTCGAATCCTCAGGTCTACGTCATAGATTAACTTTCTATCCAGATTGACGCAATCTCGATCGAAGAACTAGACTTATTGTGAGTAAACTTGCTCCGTTGGATCCAATTTTAATAACGTTTTGCAGGTACAAAATTCCGAACTCGTGCCCGATCTCCTCAAAAGAGTGGATGAACATCGACGAACTCATTGAACAAATGTGGACTGCTCTAGACATGGTCCGAGTGTGAGTTACTGAGACGTTGCAGGCGCTAGCCATGCTTAAACCGCCCTGCTGCAGGTACACTAAACCTCGGGGTCTTGCCCCCGACTATAGCGCGCCGGTTGTACTACGAAGAGGGAAATCCTCCGTTGAAGACTTCTGCAACTCTATTCACAAGGAGATAGCAAAGCAAATGAAATAGTAAGTTTAGGTGCTACTGGTGTTGGGAGTTTGGTGACCTAATAGTTTGCAGTGCTGTTGTGTGGGGCTCGAGCGCAAAGCACTCTCGAGGGCAAAAGGTTGGACTGGATCATGTCCTAGAGGACGAAGGTGAGGGCCAACGTCTCAAATCATTTGTCTACCATCTAATTTGGATGATTTGTGTGTAGACGTAGTGAGCATCGTGAAGAAGTAAACCTTGATTTGTACAGTTACTTCACAAATGAAGCATATATCTACCGAGATAAGACGCATGGTCCGATTTTCAACTCGCTTAGACCACTTGGGCGCTTCAGAAGCTGCTCGAAAACGGGAATTGCGCGAGCAACGCGCGAAACAACACGCAAGCGCCGACGCGCGTCGCTGGCTGACGCGTTCCATTATGCCAAGATGGTATAAGTACAGGTCTGAACGCGCTGGTGCGCTTCATCACCCCGC
>WSLN01000226.1:0-20834 GCA_019677355.1 Ceratobasidium sp. 370
GGCAAGTAAGTTGGGGCCTCCAAAACATGGCGAGTGCTCTGCTTTGTGCCCTGGATCTGGACCTGGATGAAAAACCCCTTGGCCCAACTGATCTCTTGAGTCAACCGGTGTAAGGGATTGATAAACGCTGTGAGGTGGGACACAGGGATGGTGCGGGGAGTGAAGATGACCTCGCCGTTGTTCTGCTTGGTGCAGTACTGCTCATCACCAAAGTTGAAGGGCCATTCACCATGGCACCAGGTGGGGAGAACAGCCAACATGCCTGGCCAGACAGCATCTTTTGGCTGCTGGGCACCCGCCAAACCTGGAAACATGTATCGGCATAGAATCTTTGGTATGCAAACCCCAGGTACATGTCCCATCAACCCATTGGGTATCATATGATATGGGATTGCCTGTTGTCGTTCTGGGTATAAGGTCAGTGTTCAGAGTGAGCCAGTACATCTGAATCCTAAGAAATACTCACACCGTCAGTGCCATCCTCCTTCTGGTAGACATGGGGAGGGAGATGCAGGCTGGACTCAAGTGTATACAAGGTGTTGTTGAAAATATTGTAAAAAAATGTTCCGTCAGTGAGAGGGAAGTTCTTGCCCTGGTAAAGGAATCCGATTGCTGAATCCACAGCTGAGGTCTGAGTCAGTCGGAAGGGTTGTGTAGCACTGTCCTGGGGTTTAATCTTCATTCAGTGCTTTGTCTCATCAGTCTCAGTGTATTGCCCAGTCAGAGCAAAGACAGAGTGGGGTCTAAATTCTAGACAATCCTATCCCTCGGAGTCTGCTAGCTTGGTATAACCCTTGTGGAACTCTCCCAGGTTGCCATCAGTGATCGGAGGCAGGTCAGTGTTGATGTGGGGTTTTAGTTGAGGGCAGGCACCGAAACTGAACAGGTGCAGGAAAGACAAGCAAGGCAATGGCAGAGACAGCAAGTGGGCAGTCGACAACAACCAAGCTGGAGCAGTGGAAGACACAGGGGGGTGGGGTGTGGAGAGGTACAAAAAGGCATGTGGTTAGGTGAGGTTGAGTTTATACACCCTGCAGACTGAGGCTAGTGGGCTTCGATGCTCACTCCAGAAAAAACATTGACAGGTGCTGTTGTAAAACCACAGTGAGCATTCTAGTCTGCTTGCAGGTGGACAGGCTTATTCCTTTGTTTTAAGACATGACTGGTCTATGGAACCAGAAAGTGTAGTTTTAACAACGCCACGAGCTGCCTGGGGTCTTGCTATGCCAAACATTAGATATTGTGGATAAGCATATCAGGGAAGCCGCCGTTTGTGGCAGACCCAGCCTGTATTGCGGCTCGACAAGCTCTATGAAATTGGACAGTGGCTCTAAGTGGGCCAACCAGTCCATTATGTTGTCGTAGGACTGGCTTGGCCTCGCCCAGTGCCTGCCTGACCCAACAGTGTTGCGTATTGTTTTGGAGACCACGTACACACAAGTTGAGGAAGAGGTGATGAGAAAAGCCTGGACATACCTACACAAATCACAATGGCCCACACCCAGCAGGAAGCACTGAGGGTGATAACAGAAATGAAGACAACAAAGACAATGATGATAATGAAGATGTGGCAGATGATGTAGACAAGGAAGACGAGGAAGATGAGGAAGACGAGAATTCATCCCACGAACCTCCCCACCCTGTCTACACCAGACTGATCTTGAATGCGGACGGTCACAACTTTGAACTTGGACCCTTGACCATCATGAATCCTCGATACTTCATGATGCAAAACAGACAGAATGAGCCAACATGGACTGTATGGCGTCGCAACCTCTTTCCAATGGTATCTTTACCCACCCGCACCCAGCTGCATAGATTACCAGTGTGCCCCATGCATTTCAGGTCATATACTCTGAGCTGGCTGGCATGGCACAGAGCCCAGAAGGTTTGGTCGATTATCTTACGTTGGATGTCTACAACATATTCGTCCATGTCAGGTCGAACCCTACCTGTTCATCGAAAATCGTGAGATAAATGTCCTGCTGGAGTCCCTGCGTAATGCACTTGCAAGACAAGTTTGCAACCAGTGTCGGCAGGATAGGTCTGGCAGGATCCTACCCCCAGTTCACCTGTAGTTCGACGACCACCGCTCCACTCAGCGTCGTTGCCATCTCGATATCTTGACAACATCAAGCAGCTGGTGAGGAAGAAGAGGTGGGAGCATCTTCCCACACCCCACAAGCTGATGCCACTGGAGCTTCAGCAGCAGGGCCAAACTGCTGTCCGCAGCCTCTGAGCGGGGAGGGGCAAACAGGAATAATCTTTGCCAAGCCCAAGGAGCCGCTGAGCCCATCGATGAGAATTCATCGACCCCTATGTCGTGCTTCCAGTCCTCACCCTCCATCTCCCAGCTCAAGGTCTCCTCCCCATCTGCCTCCTGCTGGTCACATTCCTCGAGCTCCCTGAGAAAGAGCCCTGAGCTGCAGACAACGTCATCTGGAAAGAACTCTTCCAGATAGTGCTTCGAACGCCTGCCCCATTTCTGCATGTGTGGCGAGGGCGCTCCTTTGGCCCTTGGCGCAGGTGACTTGGCTAGGTGAGCCCTAGGTGCAGGTAATGGGTTTTCGAGGCGTCCACTCACTTGCTCCATCCTGATTCCGGGAGCAGCCTAGCTCCATCCATAGATTGTTGAGCCGCTGCTAGCACCGTTTGCAAAAATTCGTCGGGCTTGGCCCGGCAGGTCCCAATCACCACGTCTTTCCACCTGCTCATTCGTTTGGCAGCGGTGTGCAGGTTGGCCACCGTCGGCCGCCTCTCCTCAGCCTCTGCATTTATACTCCCGGTCAGCACGTTGCATAAGCAGGCCATGGCTGACGCTCACCAGCCAAGGCTTCCTCGAAATTCTGCAGGACTTGCTCACTTGTGCCCAGATGTCGTCAGTCTTGGGGTGGACAGACTCTTCGCCGAAGAGCTGGCTGCTCAGCTGTGGCTTGAGTTTGTTCAGGTAGTTGCCCAGTCTCGGCACACCCGCTTCCTCAGGTCCCTCCTGGCTCCCACAGCTCGTCTCTATAGAAGTTGTGAGTCGTCCCAAGGCCTGCATGCAGGAATGCATCAAACACACCTCGACCTCTCCTGCTTATGGGTAAAAAGAATCAACATTGCGTCCTTACATTGTTTATAGCCCAGCACCATTGAATGCTGAGTCGATTTAGCCAACTGTTGCTGCCCTGTTTTGACTGTTCCAGGATGACGCCAGGGAAGGTGGTGATCAGCTTGGTGTTCTGGCTTGAAAACACACCCTTCCCTTTTGTCTTGCTGAACAGTAACACCAAACTCCAGGTTTAAACCTCCACTCGAACAATCCCAGTCATGTATCCATCGACCGTGGTGTCGCACAGTGCAGGACTGTGTGGGCGGAGTGTCTATGCAACCTGAATCACACACTCGAAGGTGTTTTGTCAGAATTCTCAGCATAGAGGCCGAGCATTACCGGTTGTTCAAAACAATGGAGAGGAGCATTATAGAGCAATGTGTGCAAGCCACAGTGTGTCAGCCAGAAGGTGAGCCTCCCTCCATGTTGATGCCATCGGATGAAGCGTTAACGATCCATGAGGCCCCCACAACCATAGTGTGCCGGACAATGGCAGTAATAACGACGTACCTGGCGAGCCACTGGTGTGGTATGTGGAAGCCACAGGTTTGGACTGGCATGTACGGAACCCGCCCTCGGCGCAGGCACACGACAAGGGCCAGGATGTTGTGGAGTCTAGGACTTCCCAAAACGCAATCCAGCTCTCGGATGAGAATGAAAGTGAAAGTGAGTGTTTTTCACATTGCTGTTTACAACACTGCTCGTTTTGATATGCGTTATCTGACGCTCACTTCATAGGCGAGATCGAGTGCGTTGACCACCCCCTTGTTCCCTGGAATTACCAACATGTTATCCTCCTTGCACCAGAACCACCACGACTTCTGGCTGTGGAGCCCTAACCATCCTGGAGGCTGCAGTTTGTTACAATCGTGTATGTGAGATTGACACTGGGTTCGTGGATGCAGGCTTCTGGCATCCAGAGATTACGGATCCATAAATCCATTTGAGCCACTGCAGGCTGTAAAAGAAAATAGGTGCACTGCAGCGTGCGCAGGCACAGCCATTTTTGCGTGAACGAAAAGTTAGAGTTGATGGGTAGGGAGTTGCGCCTGGGGCTCAAGACCTAGGGGATCCGTAGATACGAGCATCTGCGTGCTCAAACCAGCTGTTCCTCATTCGGCCTTGCATGCCAGCTTCTGTCAATGAGTTGTCCAATCAGGTGGGGCAACACAAGCGGGAATGGGCAAGGGGAGTGTCAGCGCTTGGCTGGCGGTCGACGAAGTGAGGCTGCAAGGACTTGTCACTGTCCAGCATCATCAAGTCTTCATTGGCCACCGGAGCGCCACTCACGAGCAATTGTATGTTCTGAGCTGTTGGCAGCTCAGCAGGTTTCACCTGCACTATCCCCTTTGCCTTGGCCTTCTTGACTCTCGACTTGCTGGCACCTGTCGCCTCTCACTTGGACTTCGATTTTACTGCACCTTTCACGGTCACCTTGCTATGTGCTACCCGCCTTGTGCATCAGCCAGCTTCCATGCCACCTTTTCCCCCTCCTGCCGCTCCTGCTCCCACCGCTCGCACTGCTCATCCTGCTCATCTTGCTCGCCTTGGTTATCTGGCTGTCCTTGGTTCTGCCCTTGCCAGTCCTTCGCCTTGCCCTTTCCCTTGCGAGCCTTGCCAGCCTCCATTTCTCCAGCGAGTGCATAGATGTTTGGCCCCGCCACCCTTTTTTTACTCAAACACCTAGTTCCGCCTTCCCCATCAGTCCTGCCCTCAGCCTCAGCCTCATCCGTGTACTCATCCCCATCCTCGCCCTCACTCTTGCACTTGTGCATGTGCATGTGCTTGCCCTTGCCCTCACACTTGCCCTCGCCCGCATCCTGCTCATGCCAGCCTCCCCACCATTCATCTTGACGTCCGATTCACCCGCTTGGCCTCCCACCTGGTTTGGCACTCGACATTGTGCAGCCACAATCTCAGGGACCCTCTGACAGAAGTAGTCCCAGTCATGTTTGTGGGGGGGGGGGGGACTGTCGGGATGGTTGCCGCTTCACCCGCAGTCCACATCCAATAGATTGAAATGACAGATCTGGAGTTTACAAGGCATAGGCGTAGCTGCACTCCGTGTGGAGTCACCAAATTGGTTCCCTCCTGTGTGAAACACGTGAGGAAGGTTTGTGGAGGATCACATGTAAACATCGACTTACCAATGGATATAGCCAAATGCAGTGAGGCTCCGCCAGCGAGCCATAACCAGGTGCTGTGAGGCTCCAGAAAGTGATGTGACAAACCCCTTTAAGCAGATGCAGTGCCAGGTTGCTGGGTCAGCTGGGACAAGGTATTTCGTGAGTATCTGAAACCTCGATATAGTGCAGGCACTGTCTGATGGGATCCAGGTAACCAAGTAAGTACAAAGGCAGGTATGCAACAGGAATACGTACATGATGGTTGGTTCTTTGCCCCAGTTTTCTTTTCAACATGGAGTTGAAATCGCTCATGTCGAACAATGAGATCGCCTCCGGTGTTAAGGGACATGGCGGTATGGCGTTCATGGGGTGAATCAAGACACAGCAAGAAAGCTGGACATATTGGTATGCAAAGTCGTTTAGGGGGTCATGTGTGTCATCAATGTGGGGTGTTGTTTTTCTGTCAGTGTTTTCTTCTTCATTTTTTTTTATTTGCGGCCAGTCAGCACTTAACATGTTCTATACACCCAGATAGCTCTGCGTAAGCAAATTGATTTTTGATTTCACTACCCTCCATCAAGGCAATCTTACCCACTGATTATATGGGCGAGCCATCCAACAAGCCGAATGATGCTTGCAAAGATGTTCAACAACCTGGGGTCTGCATTGAATGTCCAACTGAAGAAGACATGTACCTTGAGGAGGAGTATTTCTTTCCTCCTCCACAGAAACGTGAGTTACTAATGCTTATTTGACTGGCAAAAGGTTGAATGTGTTCGTTTTAAGTCTTTGGTCAGGTATGATCATGCTTCGAGTTTTGCCATGATGGCGAGTGTACGACGGTCAATGCAAGTTCAATTCTGGAGGATGGTTCAGAAACATCAATGTAATAATCAGCATCGTCAGCATAATTTGTCACAAAGAAGAGCTATTTGCACAATGTGGGTGGTTTGGCAGTTACGACCTGGAGTGGTTGTGGGTGTGCATCAAAGGCATACTCTGGCTCAGAGTTTGTTCGGATGTTCGCTTTGATCAAGCATGAGTAAGTCAACCTTGATTATCATTCTAGACTCATCTTTTTAACTGCTGGGAGATCGCTGTATGGCTTGGCACACAACTAGGCAAATACTTGATGCTACTCCCACACGACAACCATAGGGACATGTGGGGGAGTACATTATCAGGGTTAGGGCTACCGTTGCCATCAGCTTACTTTTGATAATGGCCGGCTTGTGGAACGCAACTGCACTGGTGGGATATCAGGTGGAAGGATGACTGGCCGTCCTGGGTCGAAGAGGTGGCCTTCGGTGGACACAACAGGATTTGGGAAAAGGAGCTAAGGGTTTGTCACGCGGCACAAGCAGGTCAGCTCGTCATCACCAGCAGTGATAAACTGGCAGTTCGTGCTTCCGCCAGATTGCGTTTGTTAGTTACTTGTAGTCTATTTATTAGATGCTGGTAATTGTCAGTGGCGGTTGGAATTGAGCAAATGAGCAGTTATGAGTGCTTATTAACTGGGGAGCTGGAATCAGTTGATCATCACAGCAACTAGGCACACTGGTCGAGTGAAGATATAAAGAAAAATGCCATTCGGACCTATATACTGCACACCACAAGTTGCCTGGTTTCATCTCAAGTGCCACAGTGCCATGGGGGGGGGGGGCATAAAATTTCCAGCTCACAGTGGGATGCACATTTGATTGCCTGAGTTGTTCAACATGTCCTTGTGTGACAGTCAAATCTGTCATTCCTGCTCAGCGAAATCTCTCTGAAGCCTGAACCTGTCATCAAAACGGGATCGGAAAAACTAGAAACCCTACCGCAAAAGCCCAATCTAACCAAGCAGGTTCGGACGTGATGAAGAACTTAAGTTACTTGACGTCTCACTCAAAAAATTGGATGTGAGTATTGACGGGTTTACAGCAAATGGGTACAAAGTTCAGTGCGTAATATCTCTGCTGCTCAACATCACATCAATTAACGAAGTCCAGATACGACTGGTATTCCTCATCAAAACTGCTGCCCTGAGGATGCCCAAATGCATGAGCTCCCGGCCGGTTTTTTCGCAGCCAAAGTAGACTACCTGGAAAAAAAATTCAACCAAGGCTGACTGCTGCCCTATATCTGCTGACCGCTGCAACCTGACTAACAGTTTTGCCTGACGCTTGAATACAGGTAGAGTCAGCCAAACCAGATCAAGTGCCCTCAAGTGTTGTTGGAAACGCTCAAAAGTCAAGACTGGGAATCTGGCCTGGCCAAGGTGTGGAAATACCTCCATCTGACGAACGGGGGAGTCTCACTGCGATTGTCTGCTACTTTAAGTACCCGGTGACGGAGGAACACAGTTCAATGTTCAACTCAGCATATGTACCAAGCAGAAAACAGGCGATCCAGGTACGTGCTTGTACACATTCTAACACACGCACTTACCTGTTTCACAGAGATCGAGTTTCCGTACAAGGATCCCGAAACCATCAAACAGCTGCCTCACTCACCCACTGCAAGAGGCACATTATGATGATTCCTTGTCTGACTCTGGGACTGCAACACTAATTTCCGACGAAGCCGCAGCAGTACACAGCCTCGGCTTCACACAGCGATACATGCCAGGTTCCAAACAAACTGTACCACTTCATATGCAAAGGATTATGAACAGCAGTCTGGGATTGTACGTTTTGTGATAACCTGAATGTTATATATGATGAATCGGAGGAATCGACAGATCCAGCTGTCGATGTCTCATCAAGGGAACTAGCATTTTCAATCAACAGTTATATGACACTGTTCATCAACGAGACCTCAATAGTGCTGCCACTTGGGGATCTCTGCCGGAAATTTATAGAGCACTTGCTGACGTTGCGAACATCGTTAAAGCACAAGCACAGGCACGCTTCGCCAGAGGTGCCAGAGACACCAGCAGTGCCAGGGGTGACAGGGGTTCGTCAAGCACCTGTAGGACTGGATCGGTGTCCTCCTTCGAGGCGTAGGCAGCGTGAATGTGAGGCCAAGAAGCAGCAGTCGGTTTAATAGATGTATCTGCCTGTCAATTCATTTTGTTTCCTATCTCATCTCACATGAGAGAGAAACACATGAGAGAGAAAAAACGAGAAAAAAAAGGAAAAAGGAAAAAACATCCAACACAAGGCCTGCGGACCTCGACAGAGCTAAAATGTTTCCTTGAACCGCGCCTTGCTGTCCACCCTGCGACAGAGACGTGCCCCTCGCGCGGCTAGGTCTGTCAGATCAGACGTATCAATCGCCAAGGTCCAACCAGGTCAGTCCGTCACGCCAAGTACACACCCACACACATCGCCACACGACAACAGGTGGACTTGCCACGGGTGACCCAGTCGTTGCACGTGATATTGTGTCAAGTCCCAGAGCCAGTTGTGCACAAGCTGTGCCTCGACAACTTGTGGATGGGGATGCGCCTCAGTACCGTGTGGTGTCTGCGACTTTTGTGATAGGCTTCCAGCTGGCAGATGTGGGCAGCCCGCGCATGATGTCATTGTTAATCAACCTGGACTCAGGTTCTGCCTCTTCATCCTCCCCGGGGTGGCACTGTTCGATGGGTATGGCTGCCCACTCAGCCACAGTGGCAGGGGCCCGCTGGGCGGCTCATAGCCAGACGTGGCGGCAGGCGCCCAGCATACCGGGGGACACGGGATCATTGGGGTGCATTGGGTGAATACAATGCTCCAGGCGGAGCACGGTCATCGCCCATTTGTGAATGAACCACAATCGCTGTGCTGCAAGGTCAGTGTCTTGCCAGGCAACCAGCGCACTCTCCACGTCAGAGGCTTGCTGAACAGCCCACTTGGCGATCATCGCATTCCGGTACGGCTTCGAATTGTGGTAGGTGACTGGTTCGACCACATATTAGACGTTGGGCTTGATAGCTGAGCGGAAAATCGCACACGAAATTGTGGAATGAAGTTCCACACCTTGCACTGGCACCCGAAAAATACGATTTCGCGACGTTGTTTGCATCTGCCACACATCGGGGTGGCTTGACCGGAGAGGGTGCGGGACGTTCAGCGTGCCCCGTCATTCATTGGGCTGGCAGACCCGACAACATGGTACTGTGAATTGTCTGTCTGGCCATTCCGTGCAGTGAACTTGGGCATCACAACTGTTCAAGGTGCGCTGGTGTACGTCTACCATAATGTTTATGATGTACAATTGCAATGAGCATGCACGGTCAAATGCCTTCCGCGGTGTCAAGTACTGCTGCAACGTCCCAGCCCCCCTGTCGAAACTCCGCTGTCCTGTCATAGACGGGCTTTGGGGCACCCAGGTGATGGTACAAGGACGGTTCTCTCTTCAGTGAGTCTTGCCAACCGATCAGCCTTTTGCTGTAAGTGATGCTGTTTGGTGTCATCGCTGTAGCCCCTAGAACTTTTGGTCCATGTGTGATTGAGCATTTAGTATCAGGCTGCTGCAGCGAGATCCTCGCAGCACTGAAGTGTGGGCTGTGGTTGGCTTTATATGAACCCAGAAGGCCCTCAGGGTGCTTTATGAAACATCTCAAACACGCCGCATTGCGTAGGGTAGCTGCCTCTTTTCTTCCCTGGTTATTCCTCTCCTGATTTGCGGTCTGCAATCACAGGTGTTTCTGTTTGCTTCGCAGCATCTAAAACCTTGCTGACACTTGACGACATGGTGAGAGCCATTTGCTCTGGATCAATGTGCTGCGAAAACGTATTGAAAAATCATTTGGCTTTGGACCAGCAGTGGTGGGTTCACATCCATGCTGTTTGCATGACTGGAACGATTGCCTGATGTCAGTTATACACCTTCCGTTAGCATAGACCCCGCAGTTTACATTCTACAGCAGCCAGTGCACTATACAGACATGACCTTCCTTGGCATGCACATTTCCTTGATGCTGGGTACTTTCACGTACTGTTTCATATTGTTGCTGTTCAGCCTGCCCCACACATGCCATTTTCAGAACAAACAGCAGGTAGTAACCTCTTGCTGAGGCTCCCCCAGCGCGATCGACACATTGGCACTCAGGTGTGTCATGTGCAAGAACTGAGACAAAACAACTGGGTCCCAGAGCGTAAGATCCTGATGCATCACAGACAAGTGACGCACCTGGGGTTGTGGAATGACTGGAAACCAACTGTCTCCGTCATTCTGAACGGATAGAGCCTTAACACCTGAAGGTCCCGCTGAACCAGAGGCAGTCCTCCTACTCGTGGTTTTGCGCTGAAAGCCCAACGATTCTCAGGTTTGGCATGGCACCGAACTCAGAAAGATCTGGATGTACGATACCTCGTCCTCGTTTTGTTCCAGGTTGACCACTGGGGCAATGTCGGCGTAACCTGGCTCAATGAGCCAGGAGTGGACAAGATGCAGGCGATATTGTCAAATGGTACGTTCATGACAATCCGAATTCGCAGACCAGTGAAACCGTCTTCCCCTTCCGGTGTCAGGTGAACCTGCCACTCCCAGTATTCGGACTGGACTGGTAATCACCCTTTCATCTCAAGCCGATTGAGTGGCACAGTGGAGATGGTGTGCATGGAGGAACCACTCTCACACAGACAGCGACATCAACTGGTATCGCGATGAAGGACCTCCAAGGTTAATCATCGGGAAACTTCTGCAGTTGGCTCTGTCGATTGCAGGAAGACGATGAGGCTGGTCATGCCTTTGTGCGCTCCACAAGAGGTTCAACACGTTGATGGTGTCCTTGGGTGAGGACCCCGAGTACGACGTGGTGAACAGGACTTGTATTCAGAATTTTTCGCAGGTTAGGGTTGGCAAACAACGGCACCAGGGGTGCAAACGGCCGCTTGGGTTGCCAGCCCTTGGCTGACACAAACGCCTCCTGGAGCCATGGAAGAAGCACCATACAGTTGTTTGGTGCCAGGTCCAGCAGCGGTAGCAGTGGTTCCAGGTGTGACCAGCGAACCTTCGGGTTGTGGTAGACGTCTAGACAAACGATGCAGGAACAGCAGCCCAGGTAACACTGGACGCGCACAGGATCGAATGTTCAGGGGTGAGGTATCTGGGTTGTGTATGGTGTGTGAACCAATTGGGCACGACGAAACCAAATACCTAACAAGTTTCCTAAGCCTCTTAAGCTCACCCAAACCTTCGGGGTGAATCACTTGTGGTTGTATCTGCTCATTGCCTCCGCCATCGCCTAGTTCATCCCCTCCTCGTGGGCGTCACCGCCAGCCTAGTAGTTCTGCACCAAGCCCTCGATCCATTTGCCCAGTGACCAGAGCTACTTGCCCCATGCAGCTGCCATTGACTACTGCGGCGGTGCATTCTCTGCAGGCTGTCCTATCAGCCAGAAGAGTTGGGGTCTATGTGCGAATAAACATCAATGAGTGAAAAGACACGCACCCAGGTACACCCCATACCTCTGTGTCGTGCTCCTGACTGAGCCATGAAGCTGCTCCAGCGCCAGGGCAAGGTCTTCAGGCGTGATCTCCCCCCCCCTTGTCGTGCTGCATGATCTGGTCGTGAGCATGATGCAGCATCATACACATGGCAAGCATGGCACTTGTCCAGTGGTTACTGTTGACCAAGGAGGTCAGTGGGCGAGACCCACTCAGCTCGTTCGGACGTGTCTGCTTCACCATCAGCTTGTTGACCATATATAATAATCGCCTGAGTTCTGCTCCTTCTTGAATAGAGCTAGATCTCCAACTCGTCCTCCAACTTGCCTTGAGGGCGGACCAGTTGAATAGGGGGTGGTGTCTGGGTCTTCAGTGCCACAACCAACTGGTACACAGTTGGTAGAAATTCCCTGCTCGGATGCTCGATAATGGTGAACTGTACCTCTTTGACATGATCCTAGTTCATTCTCTGGTGTGCTATACGTTTGTTTACTCTCACTTTTGTGTTCCATCCAGTCTTCTTGTGAGCTTTCAGTCCTGATTATGTCACTGCATGCCCAGTGTGCTCAATTGAGTAGTGAGGTTGCAGCTATGATCAAGTACTGAAGGAGGACGCATTAAACACATGAAAGGACGTCTAAATAAGACAACGGTTTCAGGACACACCCAATAGCACAAAGCAAGGTCATAACCATCTAGCAAACAAGGAGACTGAACACATCAAGTATGCTGGAAACAGAGAGGCTGGACTTATTGGTAAGTAATGATAATTTCAAGAGTCTTATAAGCGACTGTCGGGGCTCATAACCTGTTGTAGAAACAGTGGAGCGACGATGTATTGGACAAAAACGCAACGGTACAAATACATGAACGAGACAATAGCGGAGCGCCTACTCAACACTGAGTGCATATAAAGGGGTTGCAAGGAACCCAGCACTTGTGCTTCCAACAACTGACACCAGCTGGTGAGCCGTATACTGGCATGCTGCGTTCGCATATGGGATAGGGAGCAGTGTAGGGAACGCGTCCAAGTGTTGCGTGGGTGTGCACCTGAAATTGTCTGTGCTGCTGTAGACTGGACAACAGCCGACTTCTTAGACTTCACTTTAATATTTTAATTTAAAGCAATGCATAGCAAGACTATTAACATTTGGACCTAGCTAAAACAACATCTGGTCTTGCAGCTGTCCAGCTCATGTCATGCTGCTCTCGGCAACCCCAGGTGCTCCATCAACACCTTCAACCACGCAGCCTTGCTACCAGCTGGAGCGACGAGGTTGTAATCAGCCAGCCACTGACGAAGCTGAGCATCTGACAACCTAAGATTTAATTAAGTATTATAAGAACACACTAAGCGCTCAGCTCAGCGACCATCCCTGGGAAGTCCACGGGCTCATGTCCGTCCGGCAAAAGCAGTGGGTAAATGACAATTTCAGGTCGAAGTGAGGTGGAGTTCCGCGCCCGAGCAATTAACACCTGTTCCCTATAGTGTTCGGGAGCAGTGTGTAAGTGTGGTGAGAGACCTGGTGAGACATAACATACAGGACTTGGAGATTGATCTCAACCCGGTCCAACGTCCTGGTCAGATTCCTGAGCAATACCCATGCTCTGCTGTGGCATGATCAGCTGCATCAAGCACTCGATGATGGGCCAGCAGAGGTACCTTGCAGCCAGCCTGTAAGCCAGACATATATGTGCCTTCAGCAGCAGCTTACCTGTTCACTGAGGGCCGTAAGAGACTGTCCGACAACTTCGGGATCTATACCCTGTCACATGAAACACTTTAAAACATCCCCTGTCATGGTCATGTGGTTTAGGAATGAATACACTTTGGACAAATAGCTCTTGACACAAAAGAGCAATTAACTATGTATGCTAGTATGCCTTGTCGCTACAGGTGCACTCTACAATATACACAGACCTGAACACCTTCAAGGTCTCCAGCTCAGTTGGGGAGCATAAGGGAAAAAAAAAAACTTTCAGCTCGAAGCTATTTCTGGAAGGGGGCGGAGGTTTTCAGGTTCACAGCATTAATTGAGGCTGGCTATTGTTTGAACCACATATCACCAGGAATTGATTTTTTGTGACGCAAACAGCAAGCATAATCAGCATGAATCACCTATGAGCACAGCTGCAGGGTCTCAGCACTTGACTCGGATTGGCCTCCCTCGCTCACTTGCCATGCATATCTGGACTCATGGCTGGTCGAAAATCGAGGAAAATGTGTCATACTTCAAACAAGGATGATGATGTGACTACCTACACTGGAAAAATCCAATAATTCCAGCACTCCTGACAGCTCAGATTTCTCATGGCTTCAGGTTCTCCCTCGAGTAAACAATGTCAGGTCCACGAAAAGGCTCTGGTGGACTTGATTATATCCCTCGGAACAGAAATTAGACTTGGGGGGATTCATATGGGCTGTGAACTGGGGCAATAAGGCCTCTAGTGACGACATTACAGTAGCTAAGGCTCAGACATCGTTTCCTGACTCAAATCTGGTTCCAACCCTCCACAACATCTGTATTCCGCCCCATACCACTTCCAAGGGTGCTCGTCCCGAAGGCGCACAGGAAGAGATTGACATTTTTGCGCTTTCACTTGTTGGACATCGGCTCCGGGATGAAACGCACAAGTTTGAGCCTGATTATGCAAACCTCCAGCCCGAATCCTTGATGGCCTATATGATGCAGCAGATGCAGCCTCTGGGTCTGGCACCCAAAGTTGGGCCCATGCCAGGTTGCAGAATAGGAAAGTGCTGAGGACGAAACTTGTGTGTGGGTGGCATGCACAGGGACTCACAGCAAAAACGGGTAGGCATAGGTGGTGTGGGGGTGAATAGAAAGGTGTAGTGGTGTAAGACATCATACACATGCTGGGTTCATGATGATCCAAGGCCCCCCGGATTTCTGTTCATGGGTGGCACTCTTAGGAACGTTTGCGAGTCCTGTCGCCCACAGGTGGCTCTTGGGCGCTCCATACAGCAGCCATGCCCAATCCTCATCGACAAATTGGCGAGCTTGCAGCACAAGCCAGCCTCCGCTGAAGATCCATGAACTGCTTCCGAGCCGCCAAGCAGTGCAGGCCTTGGGTCAGCTTCTTGGACTCCTGAACCATTGGAAATAGGCTGTTGACCGCCGCTTTGTTCAGTGCCAAACACGATACAGGCCGGAAACACTTGCAGGAGCCTGTCTGGCTGGCCGAAAATGTCAGACACGAGCAAGTGGCCATTCAGCTCCAGGGCACACCACGACCGGGGCTTCGAGTTGAAGCTAAGTGCAGCATCCATCATAGGACACTTCTGGAATATCTGGAGCAGCAGATTGGACACGATGTCTGTGAGCTCCTGGCTGCACAGTGTGGGTCATGGGTGCTCCTCATAGTCTTCGTCCTCCAATTCGTAGTGTCTGACTTGCTCGGGCTCCGGGAGCACGTCAGCGAACAGGTTGGGCCACCTTTCCTTTACCCTAGCATTGACGGTCCGCTGCTTGTTTGCAATGGCCCAAGGATTCACTGTTTGCGCTTCAGCAGGTCCTTCTTCTAGCATGTCCAGCTGGAGATTGCTCCGGACTTCGACTGGTTCAGTGATCAGCACATGGAGCTGCCCCTCAGTGATCGGAGGGCTCTTGCTTGAACAGATGTAGAGCATGGTCCTGATTGCCACAGTCCGCTGGCTTGAGAGTCTGGGTGGTGGGTTGGGCGCGAACCAGAGGCTGTGGAGGAAATGGGCCTGCAGAGGCCAAACTGGGACAAGAGCCCCCCCAGACATCTCGTGCACACTGGACGCATCACAGACTTCGTTCCAGGTCCCACCCTTGTCTGGCCAGTTCGCGAGCGTGTTCGTCATCCAAACGAGTGAGACCAGCAGCGAAGCAGCCTCCAGGAGATTGTTGAGCGTCACCTTGCTCTGACACTCCATCCACATCTGCAAGATGGTGTAGGCAGACTCAAGACAATAAAGCTTCTAGCCCCTGCGCGACTACTGTCAGACCGGTATGACATGTTGGGAAACGGGCACTCTCACCACCAGTGCTTAGGGTCTGCCCAGACCATCAGGCGTGCACGCACTTGCTTTTCTGGCATATCCAATCTCAGGAATACTTCACTGGCATTGAGATTGACCAGTTCAGTGATCTCACCACACAATTCGCATGTTTGGTATGCCTGACTGACATGGCCGAATTCAATGAGCCGAGCAGGTGTAGTAGCAAGAGACATATCAAGTACCTGATGTGGTCAATGCTGTACTTTGGAGGCATGCAGGAGTGTCTCGACCCACAGATGCCAGCCCACGAGTAAGCCATCCATAGAGGTGTGTGACCTTTTGTTTACATCCCAAACAGGATCCTTCCCCACATCCAAGTGTCTCTGTCAAGGTGGAAGGTGACCCTGTTCGCGAATATCGCCTACATGGTGGCACACGCAACGAACCATGCCGATTCCACCATAGCGATGCCAAATGTCACATGGGTCAACACAACTACTGTCGCAGTTGGTGCAGACCACATCGTGGTTGAGGCTTACTTTGAGCACATTGTTCAACTCACAAGGGATTTCATCTCAAACGTGGACAACAACCTCTCTTTGGGCTCACACCTAGATTGCTTGGTTGGGAGTGGGATGAGAATACTCAGCCAGCTGATGAACTGCCGTCCATGCAGAACGGCTACTCGCTATGGACACACCCACACAATAAGTTCAACAAGTTCAAGACACGGCTGGGGTGCGCGTTGCAAGACCATCCCTGCAGGAGAGTACTGTTCGAAAAAGGTGCAGAAGGGGAGACAAGGTTCAATGCGGCGGTGGCCGATCAGTACATTGCAACATTCAACAAAACAAATGAGCAGCTTGGACTCCTGCTGCACCTCACTGGGGGACTTCCTGGCTGCGTGGCTGAGCTGGTGAGCATTACCTACATGAACACGGCCTGGTGCGCAAGAGGCATGCGAATGCCATGTGCCAGCCAACTTCAAACGTGCTAATGTACAGCAAAGCGATGAGCCAGACCAGTATGGACCAACATATTGCCCACGGTGTCCCTTGGTGTATTGGGGACAAATGGCTGGTCCTGAAGGTGATTGTAGCACCGCTTGCAGGCATGTTGACCGAATTCCTGCATGGGAAAGACATGTGATCCATACAAACACACAAGGTGTTCTCAAGTGGCAGAAAAGACGTCAAGCCAGAGCAGTTTGGGAATACAATGCAAGCCTAAGCATTGATATGATTTTCGATAGGGTATTAAGCAATTTTTTTTGAAATGATAGGTATGGCTCTGATAGATAATGGTATGATATTCTGCATCAAAAACACTGCAGAATGATATATAAATCATCCCAGAAATGTGAGATATTAGATGATTTTTTCAGAGGTAAGAGTATGCAGGAGTAATGTTCCAGGCAGATTACTTGAAAGAGTGATATTCTGGTTAGTATAGGCATAAATATAGCATGTAAACAATTACATGATGGATTTAGAACATGAATAGATGATATAGCACAACCAGCATTGTGCAAACTTTCCAGTACTTAATTGGGATCCAGAGTGTACAGCAGATTGTACAGCAAAGAGACAACCAAACAATATACATATACAGCATGATGGTCGGTTAGTTATATGCGTACATATCCCACTCAATAGCCAAAGTTTGTTTATATAGTCAAGCAAATGTATTACCCAATGGGTGGCTGGCCACCCATCGTAGTGATGTCATGCAAGAATCCCAGTGCATTCCCACACTGAAATTTTATGTGGCGAATCCAAATTCGTTGAAAAAGCTGCATATATGCGCAGATACTGCTCAGATCCATTGAAAGAACTGCATATATGCAGCTCTTTCAACGGATTTGGATTCACCATGTAATTTCTGTGTGGGAAATTATTTGAATCATACATCAAAAAGCAGGGTAAATGCGATTGCATTGGGAAGTACATTAAGAAAAAATGCGAAATCAGACATTCGCAGGGTCCTGCAAACACAATGAATGCACTAAGTCAACTGCACACAAAGTAAGTCAAAAGCAGTCACAGATATGACAAACACATCACTAACTGTCTTTGCAGAATTGCACAACTTTGCGACGGATTGCTGCAAGGGTGTCTGCCAAAATCCAGCAGCAGATTGCAGTCAACGCTCTTGTGGGGTGGATCTGGGAATGGCGATTGAATTCCAGCACTTGCCAGAAAGCACACTCTGCATACTCAGTCGCCCAGTAGGCACCAGAGACAAGGTCGAGTACGTGATCGAGATGCGTCCATCGTATGATGGAGAGCAGCAGATTGAGCAGCGGCAACTCATCGGTGGCAATATGTGGATACTCATCGTAGACATGCTTGAGATGATCGTCGAGAAATGGACAATTGTTTTTGATCTGGGCAACAAACAGAGGGATATACGACATACTGGTGATGGAAGAGTGGGTGAGGATCGAATATAGACACAAAACTTGGTCAACAACGCACCTGAGTGAGCGCTTTAAAAGTAAAACAGGGCCTGATTGTGGTGTGTTGGACGAAGGTCAGTAGAAGTAGAGTTAGAGTGAAAGATGGAAGAAAAAGGGTTTAAATTGCGTACCCTGAGCTAAATCGGATGTTGGAATGTGAGCATTCTGGTGGTGCAGGAATCGACATCAGTTGCCCAACCCACATGGTGATCAATATGGTTCGACATCAGGTCATGACCTGATGAGTGACCAGTGGAGAGTGTATAAGACGATGAGTGGCCAGCTGCTCGTCAGTGTCATGTGCATACAAAATATAGCCAACGGATGGCCGGCCGCTCGCTGGAGTGATCAAGCGCTGAGATGAGTCAGTGACACCAGGGAGCAGCTGGCCATCCGCTGGAGTTGTCGAGCACTGAGGTCAGCAAGCAGTGACACAGGAAGATGGCTTTGCGCTGTGCATCCAACCATGGCAGATGGCTGGCCGCTCGCTGGTGTCACTGACTCAGTGATTCGGCACTGGGATTACAAATCCACCTTGACAAGCAGCCAGCCACTCGCTGGAGTGGTCAAGATGAATGAGTGACACCAGCTGGCCATCCACCATGGTTGGACGCACAGTGCAGAGCCAGCTATATTGATGGGCAGCCAGCTGTCTGTCGATGTTCTGGTTGTTGAGGTGGTGCAGTGCTTCAGTCAGGCACAGCCCTGAGGCCCTGGGCGCTACCCTGAAGTGTCTCGTGATTGAGACGCATTCCCATTCCTCTCACAACACATGATGTCGAGCACTACAACTGTAAGTTCCAGTTGTAGATGTGTGTCATACACTGACACATTTGTTGCCATGTGTAGCAGGCAAAAGTGCAAGAACAGCACAGCAATCAAGGCACCCAGTTGCCATGGTACCTTTGAAATGTGTGACGTGTGGTCTTGCATGTCAATGGTCATTCACTGGAGGAACTACAGATGGTTAGTTGATCCAGTAAACTGCTCGTTGCATGTTCATTGTATCACCAGCTAGACTTTTTCGATTGGGTGTGTTTTGATGCAGATTACCCCTGATCGAGTAAGATTGTGTTTTCACGACGAAGTGGTGTGCACGTAATTGCGCACAAGGACTGCTTTCATTCTGTATATAATATATGTCGTGATGGACATTTGCGAGATTGCACACCGTAATGCACCAATTACGTGTTCATCAGGCAAGAGTTTGATGGGTGGGCGATGTTTAAAGATCATGCATTATATATTGTAGTATCTATTACACTCTGATTGTACGATGAGTGGAATGCACTGGCAACACTGGCGAGCAGCTGGCCGTCCGCTGGCATTCTCTTTGCGCCTGGAAGGTATTACATGACAAGCAGCTGGCCACTCGTCATGGTCATTTATGGGTGTAATACCATATATACTCGATGAGCAGCCAGCTGCTCATCATGGTCACTGATATGCATGCAATACCATATTGCGCCATTAAATACCTGACGGGCGGCCAGCCACTCACTGGGGTCACATACATGAACTTGAACATTAATTTACCTGACTGAGATCCTACACCTGGTGGGCGGCTGGCCACTGGTCAAGGCGGCTGACTAAGCTCGGGCACATGCATACAGATCCAAATAGGTCACGTGGACTGTCCATGTGTCTTTCACCCTCCAACCAGTTAGGTTAGGTTATAAGGCAAGGTAGGATGAGCCAGGATCCTACCTTCCTGGCCATCCTACCTGAGAAACAGGGAGAGTGACTGTGACCCAGGGCGGTTATAAGGCAAGGTAGGATGTGCCAGGATCCTACCTTCCTGGCCATCCTACCTGAGAAACAGGGACTGAGAAACAGGGAGAGTGACTGTGACCCAGGGCAGTTGTCAGCAGGTTAGGTGAGGCTCAGCTGTGTGGCACTTGCCCCACCACCTGCACCCCTCATGTGCTGCATGAAAGACATGCAATAGAACTCAGGGAGCACTCACCCCTCACCCACACCTCCCATATGCCATATGAGAGACACACACAGCCACCCACGAATTGCCCACCTCCCACCCACACCTCCCATATGCTGTATGAGAGACATGCAGAGCCATTCAGGACACACACCTCTCATCCACACCTCTCATACGCTGTATGAGAGAACACACAAGCCATTCATGGAGCACTCACCTCCAACCCACACCTCCCATACACCATATGAGAGCCATGCACAGCCACTCATGAAGCACTCACCTCCAACCCACACCTCCCATACACTGTATGAGAGACATGCACAGCCACTCAGTACATGCTCATGTCTCACCCACACCTGTCATACTGCATATGAGAGACATGCATAGTGTTATAGATTGTGTAAATTTAATTAAACCTTTATGTGCTGGAATGCACTTGATGAAAATGCAGTGGAGCAAGTGTAGGTTGGAGAATTAGGGTTTGAGGAGAGGAGCCAAGTGAGTGAACAAATGGATCCTTAGGTGGTATATCTAGTCTATAACTAGTCACCTAATTCAGGAGAGAGAGGGCTGAAGCTACTCTTGAGATCTAGAGTCTTAAGCCTTATCAGAGGCGGGATGCATCCTATACACTAATGCGATTGGAACAGAAGTGGTTGGTATATGTAACAACTAAACTACTATTCTACACTCTAAACTAAATCTAAAGTAATCCCTTGGGAATGCTGACGGCAGTGGCAGTCAAACAAGTAGAACTGCTAACTTAAGAAGAACTGGGCACCTTACCAAGTTTATGTTAGGACTGGGGTGCTACGCAGGTATTAGCGATTGACTAAGGCTTGTAAGTGAGTGCTTACTGACTTATCAATCAAGCAG
>WSLN01000228.1:0-20707 GCA_019677355.1 Ceratobasidium sp. 370
TGGAAACAACTGCAGACATACGTTTTTGCCAACTTTGACCGAATCTTGGCTGAAAAGCGGGTCAGCACCTCCCATATTGCTGCCGTGCAGTCCTTTCCCGCCAGTAGATACAGCATGGGAATAAGAGAGCTTCCCAGAGTTGTCGATGGTGTTGACAACCACGTTGTTGCCGGAAGGCTCATTGGTTATAACTGAGGATTGTGTTAGCAAGCGTTAGACAGGGAGGTGCCTGCCAACTCACAATAGGTTGCTCCAACGATAGTTTGCGATGATCGAGGGTTCCCAAATGGGCGGGCGGTAGCCAATCCTGAAGCTAGCAGGAGGGCAGAGGTAAGGTGAGAATAGAACATGATCTCGAGTTGTGGAAGTATTGGTGAAGTAGCGATAGGAGAAAAAAGTGGTGAGGCAAGTGTGGTTGGGACGTACCAGTACTTATACCCCAAGCTTAACATCTCTTGCGCGAATACTGGCGGTATCGGTCCAAGAACGCCGTTCTATTCTTGGCCGGGAATTGGCGCTGAAGTCATATGTGCGCGATGCAGTCCTGGATGAATGCAACCGGGGAGGAATCGCCATTTCAAATATTGGACCAAGTTGGAAAGGTTTGCTGTGAACGGTCATCGTTCGCCGTTACATCATGCTGTACCGCGCCCAAAGTTCATTCGCCGGTTCTAACACAGCTTAAGCTATGAGGGGTATATTATTGATGGAACAGAACCAGGCAACCACGAACTTGGTTGTCTTGGGCCAGATGTATTCCGGTAAAAAATGAATTAATTCCAACATACGTATAGTAATACACACAACAGCGATAATAGATCCAAGCGAGGTATCCCGCATCGAATACAGACCATAGAGCATCAGTACAGATCTAGTAACAAGTCACTGGCCTTAGCCACGTGGCAATTTTTTACTGGTTTTTCTTCTCCTCTGGGGACACAACGGGAGGGTTGCCTGCGGCAGCAGCCTCTTTGCGTTCCTGCTCTTGAAGCTTGGCTAGCTCGCGTGCCTCGTAACGTTTAGCGTACTCTTGTCCGCCCTACAAAGGGGTTAGATTTTGAGGTTATCGAGACTCAACGGGCTCACAGACCTGGAGGAATAGCACTGCAACGAGACAGATGATAATGAGCGTATTCCCAGCGGCCAAGATCCGGAGCGACTCGATCTGCTCATTACGAGAGTCGGTCGGGAGAGGAGTAACGATGATACGCAGCGCAGGAATGACAACAGCGGCATACAGAATGACTCCAAAGACGAACGCAGCTGGTCATACTGTTAGCTCGGATCAGTGGATTACGTGCTAACACAAGAACTCACCCAGGCTACTCCCATCGAAGAAGAGAGCGCTTTCATCCCATGCGTGGAGCTTTGCGATTAGACTGACAATGCCCAGGGCCATCATTGCGTGCAGCAAGGCCTGCATCACCATTAGTATCGATTTTTACGGCCCGATTAACGAAAATCACCTTGACGGCACCTGGTGCATTGAAGAATGTGGTATAGAACTCAAATCCATCGTCGATAATTTTATCCGTGAGAGGCGCAGAGTAAAGGATCTTGTGGTCTACGTTGAAGCAAATGAACAAGATGCCTGTCGGCTACCATGAGCAAACGATCACGTACTACCAACCGAGTAGACTTACCAAGAAAGAACGATACCGAACTGAGTACCGCGGCGTGTCTAAACCCCATCGTAATGCAATTATGTACCGTCGTCGAACAGAGACACAGCAGGTCACACGACACCGCCACGGGCGCTAAGTACCACAACCACAAATCACTTTCACAGGCTCCTGATATGATTGTACATGCATGGTTCGTGCGCGC
Organism: Ceratobasidium sp. 370; assembly: GCA_019677355.1. NCBI lineage: Eukaryota > Fungi > Basidiomycota > Agaricomycetes > Cantharellales > Ceratobasidiaceae > Ceratobasidium > Ceratobasidium sp. 370. The sequence continues at coordinate 1,828 of WSLN01000228.1, forward strand.
AAGTTTTGCAAAGGCGACTACATAACAGGTCAAGACCACTATCCCATGCGCATATTATAAAAGACTCGAACAGCCAACGTGCGCCGGAAACAAAAACAAAACAAAAACAATATTCAAAGAGCTCCGCTCCAAGGGGTATGAGGGTAACCAAAGCCGAACGCGATGTACACAACAAGAAAGCAATGCTGGGGAGCGATCACGTGCAAAGAGGGAAGGTCATATGCGCGGAGTGGCGGGCGATGAGCTTCCTGCAGCGGGAGAACCGGGCAGCCTGCCAGCTGGGCGTGGAGACTGGGGCAGACCGGGTCCGCCAGATCCCAGCCCCCGACCAGAAAACGATCGTTGGTGTTGGCTCGACGTTGCGACTTGCAGGCCGCGGGCAGCCGCAACTGTAGCCGAGTGACCCCTGTGTGCGGACTCGGTTGGAGGGTCAAGTCGGTGCTGGAAAGATGCGGTCATGCCGGGGGTTTCCGGTGGTGATGTGCTGAGACGAACGGAATTATCTGTCTCGTCCTCCGAGTCGCTCCCGTTGTCCTCAATCACATCCTCGCCCTCGTCCGATTCTTCGGCAACTGAAACATGGACAAAGTTAGATATGCAATTTCAACTCACACAATCAACCTGTACCTTTCAGAGTTCGGCCGCCAAGGCCCAAGAGTTTGTCTACATGGCCATCGTTGTAGCTTCGACTGTTGCGTCGACTAGGGTCCGACAATGTGCGCTTGACCCGTGGGCTCGGGTCGGGAGCCGTATCTGCCGATGGTGCAGTCAAGGTTGCGTCTGTCGCCTCCGAGGTTACGGGTGGCGCGGTATCCGACAGGGCAGTCTCCGCTTCGACGCTAAACACGTGGTTGAACTCGTTCAGCATCAGGCTAAACACTCCCGCCGGGATGCCTAGAGTCGGGCTGAACACAATTCCCACGTTTCGCATCGTCATCTTGTTGACGTTCGAGTTCTGTACGATGAGGATCAGGTGGGCCGTCAACGCTCGCAAGAGGCTGTAGTTGGCCAAGGGCAGCTGGGAAATGAGTGACGCCAACTCTGTCACTCGTTCTTGTGGGTCGGCAAGATCTGCGAGTCATATGATTAGTCCATAAACAGCAAGGCGGCGAAAGCGCGGCAACATACCAATGACAGCCAAGAACAGGAGATGCAGATCCCGTGTCAAAATGCTTGACGGTAACTCGCGAAGATACGACTTGAGTAGACCAGCAACAGCATGTGGGTCCCAGTATTCCTCACTTTCAACCAAGTTCACGTCACCCTCTGACAAGTGCCATGTAAGCCTTGGGTATGTGCTGCGACTGGGACAACACTCACCAGTATTGAACCTGTCTTTCAAGTTTTTGATCACGGCCGAGCTCCCACTCAGCCTATAAATGCCCTCCTCTTGGTTGGCCTTCTTCGCTTCTAGGTACTCAATACACCTGAACACGATTGCAGGCAGGTTGGCAATTTGAGCAATCGCCAGAGACTCTTGTAACGGGATGCCAAAGACGGCGCGCGCCACCGGAGCCGCAGGTTGGGTGCTTGCAGGTGGCTTCTCTCCTGGACATGATCGTTAGCACACCCCATCTACAAATGACTACAAGAAACTCACCGGGAGTCCGTCCGAATCCCCAGAACCTGCCTGACTTGGCTTTTCGCTCACGATCATTCCCACCAGGCGCAGGAATTGCGTCCGGGTCCTTTCCCCCAAAGCGATACCCAGCGGGGATAGGCACGCCGTTCATCGGACCAGATATCTTCACCTTGTCAGGCGATGGAGCTCGGTGGGGTTGGGTCGGCTGGTATTGCTGCGATTGCCCCGGGGCACCAGCGGCTGATGGGTGGAACGAGGCTCGGTTTGGTTTGCGGGGTGCGGGCATGTCAGGGTAGTGCCCGAGCTCCGAGTTCGAACGTTGGCCAGGTGCGCCAGACCCTCCGGGAGCGGTAGCCGCCATCGCGACGTCTAGGTGCGAAGGTAATGAACTCGAGAGTGGCATCTCTTGCGCTGGTTGTCCATGACCTATCATCTGCTTGGCCGCGTTGTCGATTGGGATGGGCTGAGAGGGTTCGGGAGGCAGAGGAGCAGATTGGAACAACTTGGCGTTCGAAGCGTCTGGAGCAAGCTGTGAGATTGGTAGCGCATTCCCCTTGAGAATCTCATCCTTGGACATCGCACGGTTCCTACGCGGCTGCTCTTGGAACGAGCTCGTCGACGCACGCGATTGCGATTGAGATATTTGCGATTGTGTCTGTGATTGGGGTGTCTCCGCTGAAGACTTGTCGTGCTCTCCAACCACATATCGGACCAGAACTTCGACCCAACTATCCCGCTCTTCGTCGCTTTCGGCACAGAGGACGTGTCTATTGAGCGCGCCCGAGGGGCCGCGTTTGCCTTCGATGATGAGGAATGCATGTCGGTAAGCATTTTCATCGTCTGCATCTCGTGACGCTTGACGTTGCTGTCGGCCAATCTGGGAGCCGGCGAGCGAGATCGAGCCAAGATGTGCTCCGCCGCGCTGCAAAATAAAAATAAAAATGTAATTAGTCAATGGCCGTTTGATGATAAGGATAATACCCACGCTTTCGTAGTACTCCAGTATCGGACTTTGGAGCACAAAGTACCTCGTCTTCCAGCCACCAAAGTTTTTGCCTCGCTTGGTCAAATACCCCTCCTTGTATCCAGGATGAGCGACTGGAGCGCGAGCATGAGAGATCACGTCAGACGTAAAGAACGCAGCCACTTCAGCGGCTTTCTTCCACGGCGCTTGCAACACAGTCTGCAAGTACGCCTGCAACATTGCCTATCAAAGCAGAAACATTTCAGGTTCGATGCATCAGACAAATCATACGTCATACACACCTTTCGTTGATCCACCTTGGACGGCGCATTATCCTTGAACAGCTTCGCATCCGGCAACGGCGCAATCTTCTTCAACGCACTCCGCCCAAGCAGCTGCCTAACCTTTACATCCAGCGCCAACACGTCCGAATACAACTTCTCAATTTTCCACCCCTCCCGGTCGGCACTTGGATCCAACCCGATTTCAATCACAAAGCTCAGCACTTCTTTCCCGCGCTCATTGGCCCGGATATGGGACATTGGCACCGCAATCACTGCCCTTGTCATATCAAACGGTGTTAGCTGCGGCGCGGACATAGTTGTCGTGGTTTGCGAGGACTGTGTTCGGGCCATCCTGGGTGGCTGTGCCTGGGACTGGGTGGCGCCCTGCAGCTGATGTGGGGGAGGCGTCGAAGTGGGGGACGTGGGAGACGTGGCGATCGGGCTCGAGTCGAGCGATGCGCTATCGTCTTGGGTGGACGAACGAAGCGATGCCGTTTGGATAGAACCTGGGTTCACAAGAGCGTTCATCGAGGGAATCGACGGAGCATTTCGGATAATCATGGGTACCCCCTGCCTCGAGGTGGACTCTGCGGGAGAGTATACGGTCGAACTATGCCCGTCGGCACTAAAGTCATCATCCGTATCGACAAACGTATCTGCTGGAGTTCTCGAGTGACTGCTTGGCAATGGCGGGGGTGGAGGTGGAGCTTGGAACCCGGAAATGCTGCTCTGGGCTGGAGTCCTGGGATGGGATGGGGGCGGAGGGTTGCTCGTCGCCGGTTGGGTTTGCTGGACCCCAGGGGTCGGGGCCATGCGCTGAGCAAATGTCCCTTCAAAGTTCATGGGCGATACGACCGCTACGTCGGGCAACGCCCCAGGTGCTGGTGGCGGTTGTAGCTGTGGCTGTTGGGGCGCAAGTACTGCTGGGGCAAACGTGACAGTAGCTTCAGGAGGAGTCTGGAGTGGCGATTCCGTCATGTTCGCAATATATTGTCGTGCTTCGTCAGGCAAGCTGATCCTTGACTCGCGTGCACTGCGTTTGGCAGCGTTCACACTGAGCGCGGCTGGGTCTGCAGGCGGCCGAGGCTGGAGCAAGGGTGGAACGGCAGCCGGAGGCTGTTCTTGCTCAGCAGGGAGTTGTAAGCTCGGTGGGGGAGCCAAGCTCTCCGAGGTATTGGAAGTGGAAGCAGCGGATGGAAGGTTCCTCGATGAGCCGTCCGTCGAATTGCCGTTTACAGGCAGAGACTCGGACCTGGCCGGTGGCCGACTCGCTTGCGCACCCATCGTCTCACGATCCACCGAAGAAGAAGCCGATGCTTGAACACCGTCTGCAAGTGATCCGACGCCTGAAGGGGCAGATGCAACACCGTCCGACTCTCTCGTGTGGCCGTTGGGTTGGGGTGGGGCCTCGCGCCCGGACCCTCGATGGGCTATAAATGTCAGACCAACCCAAACGAGCAAGGCAAGGCCACACGCAATACAGAATCAAAATGTAAGCCATATGGAGTATGTATGAAATATAAACTACCCGAGGACTCACCCTTATCATCGCTCTGGTGCCGGTACATGGGCACACGCGCCTGTGAAACAGCACGGGCGGTGGGATGAACCCGACTTCCGGCCGGGCGCCGTTCGAGCTCGGAGCCGCTTCCGCTAGCAGTGGTCATTTCCTCGAATAGACGGCGGTAACGTTCGCGTTCGGCGCGAATCCGCTCGAGGTCTTTGGATGCCGAGGCCAGGCCGGCCTTTTGCTTCTCGATAATTCGCCAGAGTTGCGCGTTTTGCTGGACAACATTATTACGCTCCTCCAATAGCATCACGAGCGCGCTCTGGGGGTCCCCGGGTGGGGAAGCCGCGGCGAGAACCTGCTCGAGCGACTTCTGGGAAGACTGGCCCGCAGGGGGATTGGAAGATGTGGATGATACCGACTGGGCAGATTGGCGAGGTGCGACAGACCGAGAGGAGGATGCGGTTTTACTCGGTGTCGTGTTGGTCAATGTCGAGGGAGGAGGGGGAGTTGGAGCGAGCGTCGCTGTAGAAGAAGATTCGGCAAGGAGAGAGGGGTCAAAATTGGTGGTATTCATGACGGTCCGCCGTCGTTCGGCTTTGGTCGACGCCATTCGACAAGCAAGAGGGGCGACCGGCACTGCAGATGGCATGTATCAGCACTTTTTCCGCGAAATGACTGGAAGGATCGGATGATGCGCCAACGCGCTGAGAAACAATACAGTAAAAGAAGGGAATTGGGGAAAGTTGAAGAGTGCAAGGAACGACGTTAAGAGGCGGAAGGGGAATACGAGAGCTACTGACCACCGGGTTTATATTGGTGGGAGCGAGCCTATTCACGCGGGAGCGCGTCAGGCTCGGTCGTCGCAGGGCGCAAGTTGACGGAGAAGGAAGGTCGCAATGTGATAGGCCCTCGACTCCAGACCCGACTGGACTTGTTGATCCGCCCCCTCCCCACAAAGCACCGGGCAGATTCCAGAAGACTACGGCGATTGCTGACTTGGGCGGTCGTTGTCAGCGGCAGCGACAGCCCACTACCGAACGTGCAGGCGCGCTCTGTGACCCAGACAATCCAGTCGGGCCACGTGCTGCAATTCAGTTACACAACACGTAACAACACTTCCATTTGTCTCTGTACTATCTCTCCCACTGCACAAGCACTTCTTCCTCTCGCCAGCACTCACGCCCGTCGCAACAGTCTGCTTCGCACACAAACACCATACACGTCCCCCACTCCATCCCGAGACCCCCCTGACCGCCCAGCGCAGCGGCAACAAGTTTCTTTCGGCCCTCCTCCGAGTCGTCTGACCCTGCTTGCTGGCGCTTGAGCAAATTGATAATATTGGGCATCAGTTGGCACTCGAAGACCCTGCGGCCTCCGCAATGTCCGCACGGTGCGACTGCTGAAGGGTCATACGTTGGCCGGGGCGGAGCGAGAGGAGACACAGCGTGGGCCGCGTTTGTTACAGCGATAGCCGTTCCAGGGGCGACAGATCCCGGCGGGAAAAGCTTTTTGTACACGTCGTCCGTGTGGAACGCCAGGGGCGTACCACCAAGTTCGTACCTGTCCGCATATTGTCACAACTGTACATCCTAGCGCAGGTACCACTTGCCTGATGCACTGCGTCCCCTCCTCAGCAACACGAGACGCAAATCTTTGAAACACCTCATCCACATCCTTTGCTCGCTCGTACTGCTCTAAATCCCACGCCTCGCCCCCTCCAGCCTTTGCGCCTTCCTTTTTCGCCTTCTTATCTGTCTCGGGTTTTGGCGCAGAGACGTACTCGTATACGGTGTTCAAGTACAACGCAGGATATGCAGGCACAGCATTCCAGTCGAAAGCCGGGTCTTGTCCAGAGGTTGGGGCAGCGTTGATGGATGCGTTGGTCAGGGCTGCAGCCAGGGCACCAACTTCCTCGTCATCTTTGCTTTTGCCCTGGTCGTGTTCATCCTCTTCTTCGTAATCGTAGTCGTCTTCGCTGCCGCCGCTTGCTAGGTCGTTGTTTTCGTCGGCAGGTTCCGCTTCCGAGGGTGATACTCCGAATCCATCACCAAAGACGTTGGTCATTCCCCCGATGGTCGAGTTCCCCATCTATAGGGGCCAATCAATATATGCGAAGCACAGATGCAAGCAGGGTGGTAAAACTACTTACAGAAAATGGATTGGATTTCACATTCTGACCCAATATGGCTGCCGCTCGAGCATTATCTTTGTTCTCCTTTTCCTTTGCTCTCTGTTTCCTTTTTTCCAGTTTTGCAGCATACTTGTCGTTGAATCTCAGCTGACGAAATGCACGAACGCTACGTCCCGTCAGTTCGCCAGTTGTTCGAAAGTACTGCTCGACTCACCTTCCCAGCCTTCGCTGACATCCTGCACTCGCGCATCCAAACACATACAACACCCGGTCCATCGGGCTGCCCTCGAAAGGGCACCAAATATGCAATAGCACCTCACAAGGCTTGCCGCACGCTTTACATACCGCAGATTCCGCCGGCGGACGCTTCACTCCAGGGATAAAGCACTGAGGCGATCAAACCGAAGCAGGTGCATTGGCATCGACATACGGTACATGCAAAGCAGGAAGAACCCGAGCCATGTGAGTACGTACCCAAGCGGCAAGCAAGCACAGGGACGCACAGGCTTCCCGCCGAGGCGCGAGACGTTGGGATCGCGTAGATCCTTGGGATCTAAAATCGCTCCGTCTGGGACACCGAGCAAGACGTTCGTCTGCGCTTGGTCGGTAGCGCCCTCCGAGTCGGACCACTCGGACTCGTCGGACATCTGTGCAGCACATTTGGGTTAGTATGATATCGAGGCGCTGGGAAAAGATAGGATAGGATAGAAAGTCAGGAAAGCATGAATGGTATTATAGTGGGAGTCTTCACAGTCGGGCGCAAAGGAAACCCTTGGCCGTGAGCTCAGACTCGTCATCTAAGTATCTCATCCCAGAGGTACTGGTTGACTCGGCACAGGACTCACGTTGCAGCGGGTGTGGTGGAACAAGACAAAAAATAAATTTCATGGGTCAAGTCATCTCAGGGTCCGGATCCGACCATGTGGGTCCTCGCTTCTAATTGGCGACCACGCCGTCGCGACCTTGGCCAACGCCAGCGAGGCATTCGCTCCTTTACTTGTTTGACTCTTTTTAAGCTCAAATCGAATCCTCGTGCTGTAAACACCCGGGGACCGTATTTTTTGGGGAAAAAACGGCCAAGATGGTCGACCTGAGGATGCGCTCTAAAACCTCGCTGAACTCGAGAGGGGATGGTTTTGGGTACGGTTGCATCATATCTATTTGGCTCTGATTGCAGGTTAACGATCTTCAATTATCTAGCAGCAGGTCGCGCACATCTGACCACGCCGCGCGTGTCTTGTCGAGTGCTGTGCTCGCATGTGGGTCTTTTGCCGCCAAGAACTGGTTGTTCGAGCGTGGGGTTGGATCGGTTTGGTTGGCCGAGCGCGTCCTGTTTTGCGCAGGGATTGGGGTGGCGGTTAGGGTGCTTGTGGGGGGCGGCTTGAATCCGCGAAGGATAGAGGTGAGCATCGGAGTATTAACATGGACCCTTGGTGAGGCTGCCGAGGGTACCGTTGACTTTACCTAACCCGCCTGCCCAGAATATGTCACTAAACTACTATACCTATCTAGTGGCCTCTTCTGGGTCTTTCTGCATTCCTCAACTTTGTCCGAATCGCATCATTTTGCGCAGCGTTACCCCGCATGGGCGCTCTCCGGTCAGTTTATCTCTAATAACCCAAAGATAGTTAATCATGTGAAACAAACAGACTACTCATATTTGCATACTTCACCCCTACCTGGATAAAATCTCTCATTTCACCCCACTCGGTGAGTTTATCAAGTTCATTTAGGCATTTCTCACCCACCCGACGCACAGGCACGCGCTTCAATAGCTACGGTTTTCGCAATCGGTCTCTCCGCACTCTCAGACGCCCAGTGGACGACCCATCAACTGCACGTCCCCGCTCCAGCCTACGGTTTCCTCATCCTCCACGCCCTTGCCTCTTGGGCACATGAACACACGACGCATGCGCTGGCTCCAGCATTCGGCGGTGCTGGAAACGCAGGAGGAGCGAGCTTACTAGGCGCGCTGGTGTGTGCTGTTCCGGCTCATTTTATTGCCGTTGGGATGGTGCGTATTCGTTGCGCCTGCGGTGTGAGAGGTGGACTCTAATGGTGCAAACGTAGCGCGCAGTTCATCCCACGCCAACCCTTCCGGCCGCCTCCCTGCTTGCGGTTGTCATTCTCGCTGCAGCGTTGTTCCTGCACGCTTCGCTTAGTGTAACCGAGTCCCGCCCAACCGCTTTGCCCCTCCTCATAGCGTTTGTTATGGGATTAATATTATTCCGGTCGAGCCCAGCCTGGGCTGATTTCGGTGTTGCGGGCTTAATGGCGTACGGTACGTTTCAAATGAATTGGGTCCAGAATTGAAACTCACGTTTTTGCACCTCACCAGGCGCCTCACATACCCGCTCACTCTTGACATCTAACGGCGAAAAAACCCAGCCAGCATCCCGCCTCTTGCGATCTTACCTCAAAACGATCTTGGCGAACCCCGAGTCTCGAAAGATTTTCTACTTTTTAATGTTGAACCTGTGTTATATGCTGGTGCAAATGTTGTATGGCGTGTGGACGAATAGTTTGGGATTAATTTCTGATGGTATTTCACGTCTTATACTCGAGAGTGAATGTGGACTAATTTTACGTTTTTAGCAATCCACATGGCTTTCGATTGCATGGCAATCGGTATGGGTCTTTTCGCGTCGGTCATGGCGACATGGTCCCCGAACGAGCGATTCACCTATGGGTGCGTATTGTCTATTCAACTACTTTGAACCACACGATCTGAAAAATCATTAGGTACGGTCGCGTTGAAACACTTTCTGGGTTTGCAAACGGGATTTTCCTCATCTTGATTTCTATCTTTATCGTATTTGAAGCGATACAGCGAATGTCAGTATTATCCTGCTTCAAATCGACCTGTTGATTGACGTATCGCCCATTGGTTGCAGCCTAGACCCACCTGAAATGAACACGAACCAGCTCCTTCTGGTTAGCGGGCTCGGACTTGGGGTCAACTTGTTTGGAATGTTCGCAATGGGCGGACATCATCACGGTGTATGTATTCTTCAAGCACCTTTGTATCGTATCCGCTAATGTTGAAAACCTCCGCTGCAGCATAGTCATGGTGGCCACTCGCACGGAGGTGGACACGGCCACTCGCATGCCTCATCTTCGCATTCGCATTCGCACGACCATGACCGCGGACATGACGACCACGGCCACTCACATGGCCGACGGGAGAGCGTACCACAACCTGCTGTCCTAGTCAATGGTGTTGGAGGCGTGAATGGTTACGGCTCGCATGCTGGTCATTCACATGATTCCGAGCACGAGGATCATCACGGACACTCGCACGACGGCGACCACGGACACTCGCACGATGGCGACCATGGCCATTCGCACAACGGAGACCATGGTTACTCACACAGCAGCGGTCACTCGCACAGCGACAATCATGGCCATTCGCATGATGATCACCACAATCAAAGCTACAACCAGACCCATGCCCATCTCCGTATCCAAGCGCCCGCACACGACGAGGGAGCCTCGCCCGACGGGCTTCTGTCTCCAACTCTGCCGTTCATGCCATCCAACATGCGGCCGAGTCCGATTCAGATCCCAACCCACCACGATGAACGGAACTCGGCGGTGATGTCCCCTATTACACCGGCGTACCCGTACTACAACGATCCTCACGAGGCGCACCATCACGGTGGCGGCAGCAGCAGCCATGAGCACGGGCACGAACATGGGCAGAGTCACAACATGCGGGGCGTGTTCCTGCACGTCATGGCGGTAGGTTAAATCAGTCCGGGCCGAGCGTAGTCAAGGTTATCTGACTGGTTGGTTTTTAGGACACGCTTGGCTCGGTTGGGGTGATTGTGTCGACACTTCTTATCCAGTGGTACGGGTGGACGGGTTTTGATCCGATTGCGTCACTGTTTATCGCGGTGCTCATTGCGGCAAGCGTCATTCCATTGGTCGTAGACTGTGCCAAGGTGCTCAGTCTCGACGTGGGCGAGCGCGAGACGTCCATTCGCCAAGCACTCATCGAGGTGCGGCACTCTCCGCTATTTCTTCTGCTTTTTGACTCAACCTTCAATGGTGCAGCTTTCAAGCGTGGAAGGTCTTGCGTCATACACTGCGCCGCGCTTCTGGCCAAAAGATGGAGAGTCCATGACTGGTTCGATCCATATCCAACTCGCGCCCTCTGCAGCGTCCTATGACCCTGCTGGAGCACACCGAGCACAGCACACGACGTACGTCAACGCGGAGCGAGTGGTGGACCGCGTCGAACAGCTATTGAGAAGCCGCATACACGGACTAGACGAGCTCGCTATTCAGGTAGAGGGGAGCAGAGACCAACCTTGGTGCTCCTGTTTGAACGATGTAGGACCGGGCCGGGGAGGTGTATGATGTCGATCTTGGGTGTTTTCACTTAGTTTTTGTGAGTGAAGATTCCCGCGATGTGGAGCCAGATTTTAAACCCTTGGCACAGTTGCTCTCATATACAGTACTGTTAGCTCTGAATTCAAGGACATTTGATAGGGAAATGGAAATCGGAAAAGGAACCGGTACAATACAGAGATCTAATCGCTAAAGATACATCGAACAGCAGCCTGATACGAAACCCGAAGCCTATCACTCTGACAGGACTCCACAACCTCGTGTTCCGATACGAGCTCACTCGTCGGCATCTGACAACCAAGAATCCTTGTCCGACTTGACGTACGGCGTTGGCACACGCGTCTTGCATTTGCCTGCAGCGACCCCAGAACTCGTGGCGAGCTGCTCCACGCCTTCGGCCAACTGAATGCGTGTGATTGCGCTGCTTGGAAGACGCTCTAATTTCATATTGGGTCGGCGTCGCGAAGCGGTCGCACTGTCTTTCGAGGGGAGTGGGGCAGGAGCCGGATCGAGATGCGCATCGGGGGTGGTGGCAAACTCTTTGGTAGGGGGCTTGAGGCATCCCCGTGCGGGTGTGCTCGGTGCAGGTTCGACGCGCGGGCCCACGTAGCTGGGCGTAGAGTTAAGCCCAGGCGAGGTTGGCGGCGGGAACGGGTACGATGGCGTGAGAGGCTCGCCAGGGGTTAGGAATGACTGAGGTGTTCCCGCGTAGGCCGCCGGGGGCGCGTGGTGGTAAGAGTGGTAGTGCTGCATCGGAGACGGAGACGATGTGCGAGCGACGGTATGCATAGCGAGTTTAGTGCAAGGGGCACGGGAGAGGCACAACGGCGGGTGGTGGGTTTGTGCGGGGACTCGTCCCGTTCTTATATCTTTGCAAACTAGGTTGCCGCTGGAAAATAGCGCACGACATCCCGCTTTGGGCAGATCAGCACCTTCGCGGACACGCTTTCTAGACGTCATTTGTACCTCATTGGGCAAGATCAGATGCGGTACTTGACATCTGGAGCCACGCCAAAACAGGGATCCGACATCCCAGACGCGTTTGGAAAGCGCATACACGCATGTCGCCAATAGTAAATCATCCAAGTTTATTTCTTCATTTACATCCGGGATTCAACCTCACCCTCCTGGTTGAGCACTAGCTTGCCTTGTTGAGCAGACCCTGGAGGAGACACCGCACTCCCCACGCTCCCGGGTCGCAAATTCCTTTGACAGTCTCCGCCTCGACGTACGCAGCACGCCCTGCGCGTGCTGGTAAATTTTTGGTATTTTCCGCCGCGAGGTGGGCTGCCTCAAACGCTTGGTCGAGCCCTGCACTCTCATCCCTGAGCGCCTTGACAAACGCCTCGAGTGGGTCGACGAGAGTTCGGCTAGGCGGACGGGCACGTGTGTAGGTGTATAGTCTGTCGAGCGCAAACGCAGCAGCTGATGCGTATTCCTCACGACCTGGCTCTGTGGGAGTACTCTGAAGCCCCTGAGCTAGCGCCGACAGGTAGATGCTGTGTGCAAAATAGGGTTCCAACGAATCAAGACCTGGACACCATGTGCTCACCTGTACAGTGCGCCAGAGGTACCGCCCATCGCGTCGCTCAAAATTGCACTAATCCTGCCAATTGAGGCTGCTACGCCGGAGGACGTGAAACCTTTGTCGTCCAGCACACCTAGCACAGCTGGGACGATATGCATACACCTAAGTCTTGATCTGAGAGTGTGATACGTAAACACATACCTTCGGCCCCGGTCTTCAGTGTAGTCCCACAATCCCCGTCCCCTGCGATCTTTGAGTATCACATGAGTCCAGGCGAGACGAGACAAGCGAGTTGGATCTAGTACCTGGTCCATTTGCGTGATGTTGGGCTCGGCGCGTATCAATGCCTCGCACGCGCGGCGCACGGCATCCACAAATTGACTCGAAACCTTGTTATCACCCTCGCCCACGTTGACAGAGTCGGATTTGCTCGGGGGAGAAGGCTGTTTAGTGCTGCCCGGTGGGTTGCTGCTGGTCCAGGTCCATGCAGGGGTTTTGGCAGGGGCGTCCAACAGGCTGAGAATTACATCTGTTGTCGCTGGGCCTTGATCGTCTGAAGGGAGGAGAACTAGCGTGATTGAGAACCCAGGCATGTTGAGGGAGGTCTGGCCAAGTTGTCAGTATTCGCCTCGCGTTGAGCAAGAGCGTGCCAACCATATATGTTCCAACTAGCAACCTCTCAACGCCGACCCCCGCCTCTCTTGTTTTTTCCAAAACGGCATTCGCTATACTCCCAAGCTCGAGCGAGCTTAGGCCGCCCAGATTATTAACCAGCAATACGCACTTTGCCGTCGACTTGTCCTTTGGCCACGGGATAAACGCGTGTTCCGGGTCAGATTCGGGCGTCGCGAATAGATAGCCGAGGAGCTTGTCGACGAGGGTGTGGAGAGCAGGGATAGGACGGACTCGACTGTGCCCAGGCTCGTTGTGGATACCTAAATCAATTTTTCTCTAGATCAAGATTGGATTGTAACGCCGGAAAAGGCACAACGACTGACCCATCCCAACCTCGATTTCATCGCTCTTGAGATGGCTCTCGGCAGGGCCGGTGCCGGGTACCTGGATGCACACATACGTCAGCTTGGATCAGTATGACAGCTGGGTATGACGAACGTGACAGTGTTCGAGCCCGACGGCAATCGTCCCGGTCCGATCCGCAACGAATTGAGCGACAGCGTGTACTTGGTCGAGACTTGCACCCTTGTTTGCGAGTGCTCCTGCAATCTTGTATACGAGGACGGTTCCGGCCAGACCTCTGTTACGAAACCGGGGTGAGTGTTGAAGGGGGGTTGGTTGGTTGGTTGGCGCACCTCCGTCCCACGATTTCGCCTTGAGTTTTACCGACACTGACGTCATCTCCAACAATGACGAATTTGAGAGCGTTTGCTTTGGATGGGTTCGCGGCGCAGTATTGTTCTCGGGCCAAGCCAAAGTTGAGGATGTCGCCCGTGTAGCATCTAAACAAGAGGTAAACATGACATGCTGGGATCGGGTGGGTTAACCTCACTTTACGACGATAAGCGTCCTATAATTCAAGCTGGTTAAATTTTGTCCCATTTGGGGGATAAATATCTCACCCTTTGTCGTTTTCTACTAGCTGAAGCGCACGTTTCACCTGGTTTGCATTCGGCGAGGCAAACACATCGCCACACACCGCAGCTGGATGTATGCACAATTTGCCTGAGCAAAATGTACTAGACGCTCTAGCCCAGGCTTCGCACCTGTCAGCATTCCTTCCCCTATTTCGGTATGTTAGAGTCGACCCAAATAAGGGATGTCAAACAGCCGAGCTTACCGACAAAGCCGGAATGAGCGGGCTCGTGCCCCGCCCCTCCCCCACTGATCAGCGCAACTTTGGACCTATCCGGCTGAGCGATATAAATCACTGGCGTTCGATTTTATTATAATCGCATGCCCAGCCATAATGAGAGGGTGGATCTGACCTTTATGCTGGTCGTCGACCATTGCACTGGGGTTGGCGCTTGAGACGCCATGGAGAGCGTCCAGAACAAGCGAGGCAGGTGAGGATATGATGTGTTTGTCTAGAGTGATGTATTGTAGGGCAGAGATAGCGCTGAGAGAGGTTTGTACTTACGAAGTGAGGCCATCTTGTCGTTGTGGGTTGAATGTGCATTTGAATGATAGGGAACCTTCTTGTGATGGTGGTACTGTTTAGTATCAAGCTATTTGTTTAGCAGAATGCATTCGAGTGTAGACGACGGTTGCGTTAATTTAGATGAAATAAACCTCGTATGGGGTTCCTTCCGGTGGTCTACCTTTGTGCCGGAAACACGCCTCGCCTCGCGGCTGCGTGTTGGGGCTATTGGAATGACGATCCCTACACGAATCGCTATATTTTCATAATGCGATAACAAATACAGCTGGGATACAATCGTAGCGTGCTGGAAAGTAATCCGCAAAAGAGTCCAAAAAGCAAGCAGAGGCTGGACGTTTGATAAACGACGCTAGTGGACCAATCAGCGCAAGTTGTCAATTTAATGATACACAACTGGTCATAATCACTAACATTATTGATAGTATCTATCTCTTGCACGTGTATAACGCCTCTCTTTTTTCCATTCGTTGTGCTCGGACATCTCAGCTCGATTTTGCCTGACCTCCTGCACCAACAAGACAAATTTCACAAAGCCAACCACCAACCCGCCCATCACTGCTCCAGTGAGAATTGCCGAGCCACAGAGAACATAGATCGGGTACAGCGTGCGAAGTACAGCCGCCAGTATGCTAAAAGGGAGCCGGAGAAGCGAGAGTATCGCGTCTAGCACAACCAGGACAGGGGCAGCAATTAGAAGGATGTAATAGGCGGCAAAGCCGATTGGCTTTGCTGGAATTGCTATGATAGCTCGAGGCACTGCGAGAAGGTAGGGCACTAGCGCTCGAATGGGAATAGGTTTGGCCTGTGTGAGTGGTACGGGTATGCTCGAATCTGGAGTGGGAGACTGGGCAAACGGGGTGCTGGGTGGTGCATATTTGCTTGCATACGAGAAAAAGAGAGGGAAGAGGGCAGCAAGAGCAGCTAGCGCGCTGACGAGAAGGAGGGTTTCGTGTTGTGTGGTCATGGCGCTTAGCAACGGGAGTGGGCACGTGACAACTTTGGGTGGGCATTTCTTGGCCGATCGCCAATTACAGGGCTCTCAAAACAACCTCACCTCGGCACTGACTGCGACCGGACGTTGTCGACGCTTGTGCTGCTGTGCCAGGTCTAAGCTTGGGTCAACCGCTCGGACACCTCGATGTGCTAGTTGGAATTATCGTATCGGTGTTCGTTAATATTGTCCGAGTGTGAACAGCCCTACGCCAAGCCTGATGGACCGGCAGATGTTGCCCAGGCCAAGGCTCGCCCAGCCTGAGCACAAGGCACAAAAGCCGTGTGATAGACAGTGTTCTTCATCCTCATCGTCTTTCCAACACCACTCTCGTTGCACACTTGAAACTTATTCAACTTTTAATCATGCGCACTGTTGTCGCTCTGGCCCTCATTGCGAGCTGCGTCTCGGCCCATAGCACCGGACATAGCGAACACGAAAACTTTTTGCGGTCCCTGCATTCGTCCAACTTTCCCCCTACACGCGTTGTCAAGCGTCAAAATGACATCCCACCACTAGAGAGCATCGGCCCTTCGTTGCCTCCTGAGCCTCCTGTCCCTCTTCGCGCGACGCCTACCGCTGGCGCCAAAGCACCCGTCGATGGCGCGCCCGCGCTCCCGGCTGGTAGGTCTGGTTTGGCTCTTGGTCATTCTCAGGCTAACCTTGTGTTTCGTAGCCACTTTAAATATTGCGTCCTATCCGGCCTTCATGACCGCCCCAGACGTCAACTCTCCCGAGGTCAAGCAGTGGATCGCTGAAGTTGCTGCCTCTGGCGTACAAATCCCCGACATCCCGCGCAACTTGCCCATCCCAACCGGGAGCGCTCAAACCCTCTGTCAACTCAACGCTGCTGCAGCTGCCAAAGCCAGCGCTGCCGGAACTTGCTGGTGGTCCTGCGGAAGCTGCACCCGCGAGACGGATGTCTCGACTTGCCCAGATAAGATGACCTGGGGATTGACGTTTGACGACGGCCCGTCCCCGTGGACCCCCAAGGTCCTGAACTATCTCGAGGACAAGAAAATCAAGGCTACATTTTATGTGATTGGCTCGAACGTCATCGACAAGCCTGCAATCCTCCAGGCAACCTATCTCGCCGGCCACGAAATCGCGCTCCACACCTGGTCCCACCGCGCCCTCACGACGCTCTCCAACGAAGAAATTATTGCCGAGCTGGGATGGAATCGCAAGGCGATCAAAGACGTGACTGGGGTTTCACCCAAGACGATGCGTCCTCCTTATGGTGACATTGACGACCGCGTTCGTGCGATCTGCAAGGCGATGAATCTTGTCCCTGTGCTTTGGACAACTGAGGGCGAGCTACAGTACGACTCCAACGACTGGAGGGTAAACGATGGTAGCGCTTCGGGTGCCAAGCTCTTGAGCGATTTCAACTCGCTCCTGGGTCGCGCGAGCTCGTTGAACACGGGTTTCGTGAGTCTGCAGCATGACCTGTATGCCCAGACTGTGAACATGGCTGTTGGGTATTTCTTGCCCGCGGGTGTGAGCCACAACCCGCCGTTCAGCGTACGTAGTTCTCTTTCTTGATAACGTGACCCTTGGCTAAAGTCGAATCCCACGTAGCTCCAATCTGTTAACCAGTGCCTCAAGCAGCCTTTGTCCAACGCATACCTTGAGACTTCCTCCAACACCACTACTTCGGGCCCCTCTGGCACCACTAGCCGGGCTGCTGCATCTGGGACTGCTACGAGCGGCGCGAGCAGTGGATCGTCCAATGGTGCTCTGCCCACAAACGTTGGATCCTCCAGTGTAGTCATGATCGGCGCCCTTGTTGGAGGTTTGGTTGCGTTGCTGTAAAGCACTTGCAGAGGATCTAGATAGATGCTTCGTTATATATGTCTTCGCTGCCTGCCGAGTTGTTCATCTTGTTTTCAAAGGACAGTATTTTGTTTCCGGAGCTTTGGATTTGTTCATGCATACATCGGTGATATACAAATATTTAACTATTTTTACGACCACGGCAAGCCCTTCAAGTCGCCAGATGACTCGTATTACTACCTTCCTATTTCTTCGGCCCCCCTAAATACTGCAATGTAGTCGATCACTCGAAGTCTTTTACGTTCAACAGCGCGCTGCCGCACACGACAAACGCATAAACATCCGTAAATGAAGCCCGATACCTGACTGAAACTGTGCTGGGTGCACATAGTCGTCGAATAGGCCAAATATATGCTCCACATTAATACGATGTTGCCCCTATCGTATTTTTAGAGCTCCGCGCGGAAGTTTAACGGATAAAGAGGAATAAGGGGCACAAACTGCGAATAACAATTGCTCTAGATACGTGAGGTCCCTCAAGCCTCAATAATGTCAAATACGAGAGTGTTGGCAGCTTACAAGTGAGGCAAAAACTCACCAAACGACTCGGGTTCGAAGCAAGGGTGCTTCAAGTACGTGGAAGAGGTCAGGTACTAGAGAGCACGGGTGTGATATGATAAAGATAATAGGACAGATGGTGAGCGGGAAATTGAGGGAACGAGTGTGGATGCAAGCGAAATAAGATGGCCATAGCCGCAGGCTGTGCCGAGCCATTGAGGCAAGTCGATCCGGGACATCTTGTCTGGACCTGTTGTGGCCACGATGCGCATGCTATATATACGTTACGTTGGAACTAATTCGTCTTTATTTTTATTTTTATTTATTACCGGAATACATCTGGCCCAGTACAACCAAGTTCGTGGTTGCCTGGTTCTGTTCCATCAACATACCCCTCATAGCTTAAGCTGTGTTAGAACCGGCGAATGAACTTTGGGCGCGATACAACATAATGTCACGGCGAACAATGACCGTTCACGGCAAACTCCCCCCAACCCGGCCCAATATTTGAAATGGCGATTCCTCCCCGGTTGCATTCACCCAGGACTGCATCGCGCACATATGACTTCGGCGCCATTTCCCCGCCAAGAATAGAGCGGCGTTCTTGGACTGATACCGCCAGTATTCGCGCAGGAGATGTTAAGCTTGGGGTATAAGTACCGGTACGTCCCCACCACACTTGCCTCACCACTTTTTTCTTCTATCGCTACTTCACCAATACTTCCACAACTCGAGATCATGTTCTATTCTCACCTTACCTCCGCCCTCCTGCTAGCTTCAGGATTGGCTACCGCCCGCCCATCTGGGAACCCTCGATCTTCGCAAACTATCGTTGGAGCAACCTATTGTAAGTTGGCAGACACCCCCTGTCTACCGTTTGTTAACACAATTCTCAGTTATAACCAACGAGCCTTCCGGGAACAACGTGGTTGTTAACACCATCGACCATTCTGGGAAGCTCTCTTATTCCCATGCTGTATCTACTGGCGGAAAAGGACTGCACGGCAGCAATATGGGAGGTGCTGACCCGCTTTTCAGCCAAGATTCGGTCAGGGTCGGCAAAAACGTATGCCTGCAGTTGTTTCCT
>WSLN01000229.1:0-20697 GCA_019677355.1 Ceratobasidium sp. 370
GCGTGGACGTCGAGATACCAAAGTGCGCTAATCAGCACGTGCCGGAAATATCAAGAACTATCAGCAAGCGCCGATGGTCGAAGCGCCGAGACACTCACATCCTGCGCATTGTGTCCCAGCCCAATTGCTTCGCTCTCACTCGGAACCGGCACGCTATTCACAATATCTCGGCTCATACGCTGACGCATCAACCCCTCTGCGCTCGTTGGGGCGGTCGACGCCTCGCTCAATGCTCTACCGAACCTCCCCCCAAGAGTCCTAAGGGTCATCGCACCCGTCTGCACGGCCAGTTAGCAACACATTGGCCTCGTTGGCGCAAACCCGCTCACCTGTGTCCCAGGCGTCATCGATCCAATCGCTTTTGGTGTCAACGAAATGTTTACCGAATACGGGGTATCAGCATGGTGTGTTCTTTCTTGCCGGTCCGCAAACTTGTCTTTGTGATGCTGGTTCGGCGTCTTGGGAGTCGTGGGCATGCCAGGGCTCTCTGCGCGCCGCACGCGCGACGCTGGAGGAGTAGTGGGAGACTTGGGCGGGACAGATGTGGGAGGAGGCGACTCGGTGCGCAAGCCTTGTGTGTACGGTCCGAACCTGGCGCGGAGGTATCGCAGCCTTCGGTATAAGCGGCAGACCCAGCTGGGACGTAGGTGCTCGGCCCTTGAGTGTCCGTTGCTGATCTTGGAGTGTATGTCGCATTCTCTTGAGTGTATGCCTCGGAAGGCCGATGAGTCGCAGACCAGCGTCCATACGTGCTCGACCCCTGGCTAAAACCACTCTCCGGGCGTCCTCGGGCGGCAGTCTCCGTCTGCTGCCAGGAAAATCCACTGTCCGACCTTTCTTGACTAAATCCACCTTTCGACCGTCCTTGCGAGCCGGCCCTTGACCCTGTCACCGTTTGCGTTCCCATGTCCGGGCCGCGTGGGTACATCGAGCTCAGGAATCCACTCACGCCCGCATCGATCCCCCCCCCCCCCCAGCGAAGTACGTGTCGCCGCCGGTGCCAGTCGTACAGGTGTCACTGTGGTACGTATCGGTCGCGACGGATCGGGAGCGGCCGCTGCTGCTGCCTCCAGTACGGTACGTCTCGCTTCCACTTCCCTCAAGGTATGTCTCACTGCCAGCGCCGGTGTATGTCGCAGTGACACTGCGGTAGGTGTCGCTTGCGACAAACCGAGGCCTTACGCTACCCCCACTCCGAACGGTGACCGCCTCCTTTGCGCTAGTTGCAGTTCGGTAGGTGTCGCTTGTGCCGCTCCTATTCGTGTCCGACCGCTTTGTCTCCTAACGGTATGTATCCGAATGGTTCGTCTCAGGCCGGTACGTCTTCAACCTTGCGGTCTCCGAACGCGCAGTCTCGCTTCGACTCCCGCCACTCCTATACGTCTCGCTTGCCCCGTCGTCCTTGTACGTGCCGCTCACGTAGCTGCCGCCCGCACCACTGGCAGCGCTCCTGGCGGGAGAGGCGGGCCTAAACGGACTCCCGGCGCGTGCGGCAGGGAAACACGGCGAGAACAGTGCGCCAAAGACGAGTCTGACTCCGGTGCCGCACGAGCGCGCAAAGGGCGAGGAAATGGTCGAGCCCGAGTCCGACCCTAGTTAACTCGAATGTGAAAATAGTAACAGGAGTATTGAAAGTGAGCGCATACCTTATCCAGTATAATTTCTGCCTCCGCCTCCGCTTGCACTTCCCGTCCCAGTATTCGTGAAGTTCGTCGTAAACGTCGACAGACTTGTGCTCAAGTTGCCCGGCGACACCATCTGCGCGTCGAACTTGACGTACTGCCACTCCTCGGCCCGGGTAACAGCCGCAGCACCACCTCCCGACGCGGCGCTCACGAAACTTGCGTCGCTTTTGGTGGGGCTCATAGGCCGACTCGTTCCGGTCGCACCGCACTCGAAAGACGCGATGAGCTCGCCAGCGCGGCGATCGAGGGACGCGCCCGAGCGGCGCCCGATCGACTTGACGACTTCTTTTTCTTTGAGCCCCACAGTGAGGGTCTCGGTGGCCTCCGGAGTCTGGGTAGCTTTGGGACGCTGGAGAAGAGGGGGACAGAGGGACAGGAGCTGAGTGGCGCCGAGTCCGCTGGGCGATAGATGCGACCCATGTGTGGAAGGAGAGAAAAGGAGCCTGCGTCAGTCGATGCGCGAGTGTGCGAGCCTGAACGGCGGGCGCCGCGGGAGATGTCGCTGCCTGTACGTACCACAAAATTTACCGTTTCAATTACACAAAACGAACAAAGAAAAGCGCAGACGAACCGTTTCCGTGGTGAATCGAGCTCGTACGGCTGAGCTGGCTGGAGTTGCGCTCGGTTTGTTATGCGAGTGCTGTGTGTGTGCGTCCTCATGGCCATCAGAGCGAGCACGAAATCGGGAGTAGGTTTATGCCTCAGAGAGAGCATAAGTCTGAGACTTGGATTGAGGGTAGCTAGTGTGAGTGTTGGACCAGTGCAAGTGATTGTCGGAGACGCGGCTCGTGATCAAACGGAATAGGCATGCATTCACAAGCCCAACGGAGGAAAAACAATGAAAAGAGGATAAAGGTCATAATAAGAATGAAAACGATGAATAGCTAGCCAAGACGCCACACAACGTCAATAAAATAGAATAAAATAGAAGAACATGCGACTATGGGGAATGCAGGAAGGATGGCATCATCTGTCGGTATGCGGGTCTAATTGAAAATGGACTTACGCGACAACAATACTTCATGACTAGGTGCCATTGGTGGCCGAGACAGTGGTGGATGGCGGTATTGTGCCCAGTCGTTCGGGGTGAGAAAGACGGAGGGCGCCCGGGGTGAGATCAACTCCTGCCATGCTCAACCAAATACGCCAGAGCTCCGGGATGCTCGCAGGCGCTCCGGATTTGGGGCGGTGGCTCCACGGGGTCCTGAGCACTCCGGAGCGCCCGTGACCACTCGGGAGCACTGGCGCTCCAACACCCGGGCGCACCCGCAGCTCTCCAGACTACTCAGGACCCCGGGGAGCCACCCCTCAAATCCAGAGCATCCGGAGCTCTGGTGTATTTGGCTGAGTGCGACGACCTCATCGGAAGGATTCGATGTGTGGCAAGTAGATACTTTGCATTGTGGAGTTAGCACTTGACGCAGCTGGTATGTGGGTTGTTTCTCCCAAATGATCACCATTGGGCCGCAATCTGGCTCTCCACGCACTCCCGCCTGACAACGTAGCACGGCCTGTTTGAACGAAATTTCGAGTTACGGTTGTTTCCAAATAAAAACTTTTGATTTGGAACGCACCTATCTAATGGACATTGATGGCAATTTGTGCACACTACATGAGGAAGTGGCGAAGTACGACGTTGGACGCGTTGCCAACGGTCTCCGATCACGCAACCTTGCTCATTGTTTCAGATCACGTTTTGCTTAGCCCCCGTCACTTCCTAGGTACAATTGACTTTCAGACCGAGAAACATATTCTTGTTGCCATCGGGCCCCTTAGAGCCACAAGCGCTATCCTGTGTGATGCCGTTCAGTGATTCGGGAATAACTCCCTAATGAACTGTGTGGCTTGAGCATTCTCTCTACGACTTCCAGGGTTCATAAGCTTACGTGCGCACACCTGTCCGTGCTGGAGTGATCGCGGCAATGGGTGTATTTACGAGAGACCAACAAAAGAAAAGGGCAGGGGCTGAGTATTGGTCACAAACCAGAGCACGACAAGGAGGATACTACAATGCAAGGCCTGATCTCATTAATCCAGCTGAGTAAAGACAATGCTACGTTGCGATAAATTCCATGGTACTACAGCAGTTAGTTAGTGCCTTGCTACACAAAATGAACAGTAGACTGACGTGTAAACTCACCGTCAGAGGTCAGGGTGCCCATGCGCTTGCCGTCTGAAGGGAGGGCGTCCACTGCTGGAGCAATTAGATGTATATTATCTCATATTGCACTGTACGGTACTCACGCTTGATGAGTTCGGCCAGCCCACCAGTTGACTTCCGAGATGGTTGTTTTCGCGAAGTTGTTTGAATCGCCGCCCCGAGGTTGTTACCACCTACGGGTAGACCAAAACTGGGCGGTGGTGCTACCATTCTTTTACGTGCCATAGTGGAATGAGGGAGTATAACGGTAGGTGTGGATGTTGGAGGTGGGAACAGTGTACGATCACGTGAGATACAAATCACAAACAGGATCACGTGGAGGAATGTTTTCGTGTTCTATCGACGGCTCTCAGCGAATATACTTGTGTTCATCTTGTGGCTTATTCTCATCCGTCAACATGCAGTCAGTCGACGAAAAGAAGCACACGTCACCCAGTGCTGCCGTAGTCAAAGCGATTTCGGAGACTGACAACATGATCGTAATTTGTGGCCCCGGGGTATCAGTTGTATCTGGAATGCCTGACGTGAGTCTTTATCTTCGGCATATCGAGGTGCTTTTTGTCAGAATATTATCCTCACTCTTGTTGAACAGGGCATGGATACTGCTGTCAAATTATCCCACAACACGTTTGAACGTCATACGACTTTGCAGGCCGCGATTGAGGAATGCTCGGCAACAAGCCTCGATGCCAAGAACATCGATCAAGATAAATTAGCAGCGTTCAACAAGCTAATGGCGGGCTTCCGGAAGCAGGCGCGAACCGCTCCACCAACCAATTTCTACCGTTTCCTACACCGTGTCTTTCGCGAGCAGCGCGTTAAGCGATGCTTCACGCAAAACATCGACGGTCTAGAAACCCAGGGATATGTTGGTCCACAACCTCGTATTACCATGATATGTGGCGATAATCGTATGCTGCGCTGCCCGACTAAGGCGTGTCGTCAGGTGGATACACGCCACGCAACTTCTATCGACAGCAAACTACTGTTAGGCGAGACTGTGATTTGTGCCTCGTGCTCTGAAGAATGTGAGTTATACTTTTCTTGCTCGCGTGTCTTTCTAAGCACGCTTTAATTTTCCTGTCTATGGGGCACGTCCATCTCCTCTATTTGTTGCCGCGGTACTAACGTGTGTCCCTTTCAGCGAAAAAAATGCGCAGTGAGCGACTCAGAGGCTCTCTAGCCACAAGATTTTTGCGCCCTGCAATTCAGGCTCGGATGGCAGACGAGCTACTGCCTGGGGGTAGTTTGCGTAATGCGGCTATCGCAGCGGCTGAGGAGTGCGAACTCCTGCTGGTGGTTGGCACCCCTCTAACATGCGATGATATGTTCGACTTGGTGCACGACATTGCGGCTGCGGTGCATGGGAATTACGGCGCGGTGGTATATGTTGACCCCCGTGAGGTTACTGGTCGCAACACCAGGAATATCGATTTTCGTTTCCAACTGACCATTGAAGAGTTCTTCGAGCGCGTTTTAAAACTTATGGACGAGGTACGGTGCCTGATATTCACAGCGTCTTGTGTACTCAACTACCGTTAGCCTTCGCAGGACTGTGCTACGCAAGTGAATTTGGCGGCAATGACACAGGGGCCATCGGACCGGTGGTACAAGGTCGGTGAATTGTTCGAGTGTCTCCAGCGTAAAAAAAACTTATATGTGCACTGAGCGCAGATAATGCAAAATGACGTTCGACGCGAGATCGCACTCGAAGAATACGAACTATCTAAGGTAATGTGCTGCCTATGCAACCTACCAGTCGACGAATGTCTTGTTCGATGCATCGAGTGCGGTGCCTACATCTGCTACCCCGGAGCATTCAATCCTCGCGGAAGGAGTCGGTCGTGCGTGGTGCTACACGGTTATTCCAGTCGTTCGGACGAATCTTTGATCCAGAAAGCCATTAATGAATTCTTGTGCCCTTGGTGCTGGAAACATGACGAGCGCGGCATATATCCGGTAAGCAAGACTTCAATCGTCACCCACACACGACCATTTGACTGGGCTTGGAGTGCAGCATTATGTGAGGCCAGCACCGCAACTGACTATCCAAGTAACGAAGGAGGACGCGCCTCGCATGGCAATGCTCATCTATTACCTTGATCAGTTTTGGCTGCAGGCAAAAGAGCTTTGCGCGTTGGTGTCGAGCCGTTGGAAGTCGTATGGCTGGCCGGTAAGTGTGAGAATGTCAGGCAAGGTCAAATAGATTTCGAGCATATTTTAGTGTTTCGTCGAGCCGAGGAAGCTGGAAGAACTTGGTGTGGCGCAAAAGCCTTTGGAGTGCTGGTGAGTTGACCCGCGTTTAGATAACATCTGTCCTGAGTTTTCTCTTTCGACAAGCACCTGGCAAGACGGCACCTTCGACTTTCACGTCGTATACCTAACACATGGGCTTTCGACCCCACCAAGTTACCGCGTATCACACGAGGTTTCGCTTTCACCAGTAGAGGTGGGTCTCCCTTCGTCGCTATTTTTGGTGCTAATGCTGCCCTCTTAGTTCTTCGACTATACGCTGGATTCCGCGCAGAGTGTCATTTCGCGCGCTCGCTGTGTCCGGGGGTTTCTGTTATGCTCTGGCGATCCATTATACTCGGCCAAGGAGATAAGGGCGACGCAATCGTGGATTAATCGGTGTGTTCCTTTTCCGTACCGTTTTGGCGCCCGGTGTCTCGCAACTTACAGCCTTGGGCTACATCGTTTTCTTGATTAGTGGCGCAGTGTTTGATACTCTGATCGCTTGCTTCAACCAGAAGCTCTCTCCGGCATTTATGGTCAACTTGGTAGCACGAATAACGACGAACATTACTAGGCGTGAAGAACAGGAGTGCTATATTTTACTCCACAGCTGGCTCAGTGACGGTGTAGCGTGCGGTCACTCAGACCTCCTCTATATGGGCATGTACCAGCGACCACTGATGTGGCTATTCTCTCCCTTTGATAGCCGCCCTCTCGGCAAGGAGCTTCCAAACACCCTCAGCGTTTGTACTTGCCAGGCAGCCGATCGAATGGGCGAAGATGGACGTACACGCCGCCGCCGCAAGGAATGGATTGTTACACATACCAGTGACCGGTTGTTATGCGATGTTAAAGTGAAGGCACGTTGCTCGATCTGCAACCAAGCTTGGGTGTTGCCGACCGACCACATGGACGGGTACTTGTACAAGCATGATGGACTTTACGCAGCGATTGTGCCATATTTCACAGTTTAACCATGTGTCTCTAATCTTTACATGTTGCCGTAATCGGATTTCCCTCACTTTCACTAAAGAAACACCATAGAGACACAATGAAATGAACCGAAATAGAAACAGCAACGGACAGGCGCAAGAGGCTAGTTTGACGCGGGCAGATTACACGTGTCACGCTACAATGACACCAGAGAAGCCACACAATATATTATTGACTGGAACCGGAAATCGTTCCATTTGCGTGAAACTCGGAGGCGTGTCCTCTGGAGGAATCACAGTGAACCATAGCCTAGGTAGGTTTCAGGTCAACTTTTTGTCGGATAATGTGTTGAAAATAGGTAGGTATACTATCTATATAAGACATAGATTCCGTCGAAGTGGGGGTGTCACAAAATTGGCGTGAGACCTATCTATTCTAGCCAGCAGACCTATCTAACTTTCTTATGTGTTTTCAGTTGGGTTTCACCCGGGTTCCTATCTATTCTGGTTTAGGTAGGTCTTTGGTCCAAAAAAGATAATTTTGCGATTTAAAAGCAATGAATAATACATATATTGTACAGCGTATTTCAGTTCCAGCACCCAAATGATCATCCATGTACCGTAGTCCAATGCTGCTACCGACCTCGAGACTATTGCTGGTGCCAGTCTCAGGCTAGATGCGACACAACCTAACGGTCGGCTTGATCGCTCGCAAAGCCAGGGGACACAAGCGCTTCCGGAGGCGGCATAAGCGTGCCAGATCCCGACTGCAAGCACAACTCACAGGTGGGTGGGTTCGACCCAGTGGACAGATGGGGCGTGCTGGAAGGGGGACAGTGGGTAGGGAGAAAAGGCTACACGCAACGCCGGGTGCTGCCACAGTTCCTAGGCAGCTAGGGTCAAAGTCACAATCAGTCCGAGTAAGAAATAAGCACATGACTTACCAGTTCAGCTGCCGTGAACTTGGCACCTGCGCGCTTTGGAGCCAGAGTGGGAGCCTATGGCCAAGATAGTTAGGTCATGAAACGGCCTATTATCAATACGTACCAGGCGATTCTTGTGAGAAGATACCATGGCCCTTGTGTCGCATGCCGACTTGGCTGCCCTCTTTGTGACTGTACAGAACAGCTGTACTCTGTTAGTCGAAAATAGAATATTTAATTTACCTTTGTGGCAGTCTTGTCCGCATGACAGTTGTCACGCTTGGAGGTGGGGGCAGCGGGAGCGCACAAGGTGGAGCCTTGGATCGAGACCGTGGGCGTGCGGGACCGTAACCGGTGCTCGAGTTGGGGTTAGGGTATTTTCCTCATTCGTAATTATTGTGGCCTTTGCTGGTGTTACCTCCTGAGCCCAACAAGGGGCGAGAACTTACTTAATTAGTGACCCGAGTCGGGTTAAGACGGGGAGATTCGAGAGCAGTGGCGGACAGCAGCGGGCGGTTGTGGTTAAGGGCAAGTCGGGATGAGACGCGAGCCAAGCTTGGAAGACAAATCAATCTGATCACGTGACCACACCCGGCCATCAAATTCACAAAGTCAACCCGACCTCCCCACCGTCGTTACCAACGCAGGTAGCAGGTAAAACCCCTGCCCGCTGCCGCTGACACACCACTTACAGATCGCCCGCCCTCCCGCATTGTTTGCCTAGACGGCGGGCGTGTCCCAGGTAAGCCCTCTGTCTAATTGTATCACCCCGGCCACTCACAGTTGCACTTGCCCACGCTATTGTCCACGCGTGCACTCGCTTGCACACACGTACGCCCACCCCTCCTCGCTGCTCACCTGTGCCCACGCCCTCCGTGCCGTTGACCGCGCTCCTCGCTATCATCCGAACTCGCTCGGCCGCCCATCTTCTCATGCTCTCGCCCAATGCTCGCTCGCTCATTCACCCACTCCCGTGCTCCTGTGCGACACGCCGCCCTGCTGCCCAGGTTTCCGCCCCAACAACCCGCCTCACTCGTCACCTACACCCTCGTAACCAGACGAGACGCCCCGCCCACCTAGTTGCGCCGACCACATCCACAGCCCCACGCCAACCACACACCTTACACACGCCTTTACACCTGAGCAAGGAACCCGCCCACCCATTTTGCGACTGAACGGCCGTACACAGCTCTGCAGCCCTCGTTTACAATTCAATAACGCAGTTCATGCCCCTACGACTGCTTGAGTACGCTGCTTGCCTAGCTCACGACTCCACAACTGAAAACCGCACCGCCTGCTCCCACTCCCCCATCACCCATCTCGCACCCTGCCTACCGCCAACTAGATCAATGCACCATTTGTATATACAGATCCTTTAGGTACATACACGGTTATAATTGTTATACAAAAACTTTGTGACTAGATGAACTCGAGGCATGAACGGGTCGGGCGAGTGTGTGATTGTACATCGTAGCGATTCGATGTGCAAGACCATTTCCCATCAGAATGAGGCCGATTTCGGGGACAATGAATAAGTGATGTCAAACATATCTAAATTCGTCGTATGTACTCCACCCACTCCGCATATAGTAGCTAAACCTACCTAATTTTAGTGACCTACCTAAACAAGAGTGACCTACCTATATTTTTACCACCCGGGATAGATAGGTTTTACAACATCTCCCCAGCATTAAGTAGGATACCTGCCTAAATTTCGGTAGGTTATAATTCACTGTGGAATGCTGTGCCACGCGACAAATGTCATGAGTTCCTGCCTCGCGCAATCCAATTGTTCCTGAAGCTCTTGCCACGCCTGGAACACCGCCACAGCTTCCCTTCTCAGCCGATTGTTCTTGGCGCTAGGTAGGAAGTTAGCAATAATAAGGTTTTATTATGCGTCCGGTCCCATCAGGTAGAGCTGCAACACACGTTAAACAAAGGTTATGATCTTTTCTAATCTATTTTTTATAGTAATGGGTACATAGCACCTGCCCTGCACGTTGGAGTAGGGGGTGACCGGGGGTATGCCGCCGTAGAGTGTTTGTCCGGTCGGCTGTGCATGTCAGAACCAGAGTTCTTCCACCACCTCTCCTCTCCGTCTCCACCGTCAACCCGCCGAGTGGGGGTCGCAAGTCACTAAGCGCACGTCAGACGACGCTCCCGTGCCCAGCAACCAGTCGTCGAAGCGGCAGCGCGCTACAACGGCTCTGGGCCCAGCACCAGGGGAGAATACCGAATTTCGCCCCTCGCCCGAACTCACCTCCTCCGCGAGGGCCGCAACCGCCACCCACCATGCAGGAGGTGACCGCGTCAACTGTACTCGATAATGGGGGTGCGCTACCCTGTTACCAACTACTGTGTGTCTAGTGAATGCTAGTGTCGTGATCAGCCTCAGGCCCCATGCATTAGTTAGCCACCTGCGCCTAACCGACCACGCCGGTGAACTCTTAGAACGTTCCAGTAGATAGTAAATGTCGGTTCATACACATGTATTGTATATGTACTTTACAATTGTTACACATATATAAATGGGGAACTCGCCGAGATACTACCCAGGTCGCATGGTGGCGGGATTTGGGCGCGCATTGCCCGACTCTTGCTGACAACCGTCGAATATTCTCGGTTATTCGCGGCTTGAGTTGCCGGTTGCTGACTAATGCCGGTTTGATTAACCCGATCCAAAAACCGGCGGACAAACCGCCGGTTTGGATTGATTAAACCGAAACCGTAGGAGCCCTAAGTACGACCCGGTGCCCAACGGTCGTAGCAGCTAGCCAGCTATTAGCGATTTCGTAGCGCGCGACGCCCCAAATATAATGGTGCTCATACAAACAGTCGCCATTTCCACATTTATCTGGATACGGTCGTCTAGACGAGAAGATGTAAACTGGAAGTGGCTCGTGCCGTGGGGTAGCGTGGGATGTAACCCTGTATCACGTGATATGAGGTTTATATGTCTCCCACGTGACCGTGTTTGACATTCAGCGCGACCTCGATATCGGTAGGCCAGCGATTCCTGTGTCGGCCAAGCTCGTTGCGCTAATGACACTCTTTTCTTAGGTCTTGGCTGCAAGTTGAGAGGCGGAGTCCAACGACGAGATTGCCCGATCTATCAACGGCGCGCGCACCACTGGCCACGAATGCATCGGCCAAGCTCGTTGCGCCAACGACCCCCTTTTCTTGCAGCCTGGCTACAAGTTGAGGGGCGAGGCCAACAACGCCGGCAAACGTGGTCGGTTGCACTCTGAACTTCCATTGTGGTTGATCCCATGGAAGACTCAGTTTGCTCGATGCAGCGCTGGCAGTTTCACGGCTGGTTATAACGGCTGAGGCCTTGTCGCGAACTACCGCGCTGATTAACCAGCCGTGGAACACGGGGTTCGCTCGATCTACCACTGCCGGTTTTACAGCTGGTTATAACGGCCGAAGCTTTGTCGCGAACTACCGCGCAGCTTAACCAGCTGTAAACATGGGGGTTTCGCTCGATCTACCACTGCTGGTTTTACGGCTGGTTGGTTATAACGGCCGAGGCCTTGTCGCGAACTACCGCGCTGATTAACCAGCCGTGGAACACGGGGTTCGCTCAATCTACCACTGCCGGTTTTACAGCTGGTTATAACGGCCGAAGCTTTGTCGCGAACTACCGCGCAGCTTAACCAGCTGTAAACATGGGGGTTTCGCTCGATCTACCACTGCTGGTTTTACGGCTAGTTATAACGGCCGAGGCCTTGTCGCGAACTACCGTGCAACTTAACCAGCGACCGCGACCGAGGCAAGGTACTTCAATTCCGACCAGCTGTAGCCACACCAGGAGAAAATTATATATATATATATACAAATAATATTCCATACTCAACGCTATATGAGAAGTGTAAGACATTCACGATTGGTCGGAAAGCCAGAGTGAGCATCGTACTCATGAGAACTTGTAAGCCCCATGGTCACGGGTTGCTGCTCATGAGTACTGGTGAGAATGCTCGCAAGTACCGTGAGTACTCGCGAATAATCATGATCACGGTGCTCGTGAGTGCTCGTACATGCGCGCTTGTCAGTGTGCACGTGTGCCCTGCTGATCGCTCGGGATCACCGGCCGATCCTCCCGAGTGCAAGGTATTTTGGGAAATGGCTTGCAGTGATTGCCGGTTGCAAACCACTCAGGATCGCTTATTCGCGCAGGTCAATTCGGCTGAGATAGATGAGCCCTCTGCCCAATCAAATACAGATCTTGTCCTACGCCACGCCACCCACGACATATACACTACGCATCTCTCGCACGGCTATCTACTCGCCATGGCTCTTGTCGGTCTTAATCTGTTCAAGATCATATCTGCTATCAAGAGCAAGTTGGACTCGCGGCTACTAAACGAAATCGATTATCTCGCTGAAGCTGTCTCACATGTCGTCGAGGCCGTGATACCAGCCAATCGCACAGAACCTACCTCGCTGGAGCTGCTCGAACAAGTTAGAATATTCAAAGGCCGATTCGAGAATGCAATTGACGAATACAAGAACGGCCGAGAATTCCGACACTACTACTACTACATTCTGTGAGTGTGTTTGTGGATATACCAACAGCCTGCGCTTGATAACAGTGCTTTACCAATTTATCAGTGACGTTGCCCATGATGTCGATTGTGATGCCACAAACGACTACCTCGTTTCAAAATTTATCGTACACAATCAGGCTTTAGATGTACGTCACCATTGTTATTCGTAATATTCTGGTTTGAAACTACATGCATTTTTAGCACGAGGTTAAGAGGCTACGGAAAGCAAAGCGTGCCGAGACGGTGGCGCAAAAGAACAGTGAGAGATGCAAGCTGCTGTTACGCAAGAACTAAATCAAAATATCTGCTATAGAGCGCATTCGAGAACTTGCGAGACTGTATGGGTTACGCTGCGTCGGACATGTCGACCCGGATAGGACTCCGTTCGACGTGTGCTGCGTGGATGCTTATACTCATCGTCCTCTTGATCCGGATGGCATGCTCATCAATGGTATCAACAATGACGATACAGGCGCCACTCCACTACCTCCAGCCAAACCCACACCAAAAGGGAAGAAAAATGCGGCTAAGCTCGATCCATCTGTCCCTCCGCCAGCCCTGGATAGTCCATTCCCCGCAGACGGGTTTGTGACTAAAGAGATGCTTGCGGCTCAAAAATTCACAACATACTACTCGGGAACTGTTTATGGCTTCGCCCGCGCCGCAAACAACATGTATTCCATGGTCTGGGCAGTACAGTTTTCCCCATCTGGCAGCTTCAACGATGTCGAACAAGAAGCAGTTGATGTGTTCATCGAATACATGGATGTCGTTCGGCTTCACGCTCACGAAGTGAAAAAGAATCGGGCGCAGAACGGCAACAAAGCTCGGAGGACCGACCCGGTTCAGCAGTTGATGATTAGAACACCAGTCGACCGTCGTAAGTTTATTAGCGAGCCCACCAGATGTGTTGACTAAACGACCACATAGATGGCCGTCTATTCGGTTCAGGTTGGCGGCCTGGTAGAAAAGCAGGGGAGGTCGCAGGCGTGTACGCGCCACAATCATTGCATGACAAGCACAATCCGGATGGATATATTGACATGCATGACAAGCAAGAAGCCATAAATGTGAGCACGTTGCAAGATTTTGCGTCCACATACTTATGTGCATATTCCCCTAACCATGGATGCGCAGGTGGCATGGATGATACTTCAGGAACGGATATCGCCACGAGCAGTCATGACCAACGTCAACACTCTTGCGGACACCGCGGTGCCATTATTTGGTTCATATGACAGTGACATCACGGTTAGCAGCGATTTCTCCTGTGCGTACATGTACTCATACGGTGGACAGACGCATGGTCCCAGTCTCGGGGCCAATATGTCGGTCTCGATGCACGATAAGCAGGGTTGCAACTTTGCGAATAGTATGCACGTTGACATGGACATCGATTCCTTGCCTGAGTTTTGCGGCAAGATATTCACGTTTGGGCAGTGGATCAACACCAAAAACGGAAAGCTTGTCGAGGGGGAGGAACTCAGGAAAGCAATTCCAGACGGGTTCTTTGTTCTGCCAGGCTACCGTATCGCGTTGGATTTAGGCGGTGCAGCAGTAGTGACAGCAATGTGGCGTGGTGGCATGGATTTGCATGGGACGACCACGTCGACCGTCGACCTCGATTCTGGCATCACTCGGTGGGGAATGTCAATTCAGACGAACAAGAAGCTGCCGAACCAGATGCGGGCTGGGAAAGGCGCTATTTTTGGCGCGTTCGATAGATTACGTGCTTATTACGATGCCGTGTTCCCACCTGAGCAGCAACCCTGAAGCACATTCGTTATTGCATGCAAAATTGACTGAATTCGCATCTACTCGTATCTGTTTTTGTGCGTGCAATATATGTGTCAATTTACGTCATCAATGTAACTTTTTGTGATATCAATTGATATTATACAAAGCAGTTCAAATGGTGCGCGTACGCGACGCTCGATAAAGAGTGCGGTGACATGTCTCATTTGACAAGTGATGGTAGGCGAGTACAAGACATCACAACGGCATAAACAAAGTAGTGATCATGGCATACGTGCTTGTTGACCGGCTATCGTCCAAGGCGTGTCGTGCGTGGGCCGTTCCTTTTGCAAGTCGGTACCCTTCCTGGACCTCTAATAACGGACAAGGTTAGCAAGAACAACACCGTGAGTGATTGAATACGCACCGACATCCTCGTCGTTACCATAGTTGCCGGATCAAAAGTGAAACGTTCAGTCGCTAAGTCCCATACCTCCTCCATGATCGTAGTTCCATGCGCTTTGAAGATAGCACGGTTGTCTGTGTAAATGGCGATGTGCAGCTCAAAAGAGCAGCATGTCGAGGTATAAAAATAGAAGTTTTCTCCAAATGCCGTGGAAGCATGATGAGACGACCAATGGTGAGCCGATTTGCCCCAACAGCCGCACAGCGAAGGTATCATCGGTAACTCGAAGCCCAAAGGGCGGGTGGTATGCGGCGCGTGTTCGAACTTTCGCACACAAAGTGATGCGTTTTCGACCTTCGACCGTTCCATCAATATAAACCCAGTATGTTGTCTTGTTTCCGGTGACTTGGCCCATGTACGAAGGAGTGAGCTTCCTAGCGGCGCTCCGAAGTAGTAGAGATGGACGAATAGCTCTGGGAAAATCCCAGTGTACTGCCAGGGCAGGATCGAAGGAGCGGAAGGTAGAGTGATTGAGTGCCACGGTCGCCTGTTGATGCGCACATAGTTAGACATGTCAAGCGGTCGCGATACCTACGAACCTGTCGACCGTATGGAAAATGTCACCCAGAACATCCTCGTTGAACATGTTCAATCCGCAGCTAATAGCGAACAATCTCGCGGTCAACGCATCCTTTGCTAAACCTTCCAGGTTCCTCGTGTGATGCACGATGAATTCTCCTTCGTTTGCGCGTCGCGGTCCTTCAGGATCTGTTTCCGAAGCGACCCACCAACCGCCTCTGGGATCGCTTTCCGTCAGAAACAAGACAACGAGGTGATACGGCGCCGTTGGGAGGAGTCTAACAGATTATGAGAACTGATAGGACAAATGACGCAAATTCACTCACTGGCGACGGACCTGCTCTGCGTGCTTCTCACAGACCTCGGACATCGTCTTGAGTACCAATGGTATCACATGGAGCTCGAAGACACGGAGAGCAGCGTTAAGCTGCGTGACGAGAGATTCGGCCATTTCCTCGAGAGAGCTCATGTAAAAGAAAACGATAACGACCGACGATTTAATGGAAAGTCGTCTCGTAGCCCTATAGCTTCGATTGATGACGTACTAAGATAAAGTCAGCCAAAATACGTGTTAGCGGCGGGGGGATGGGACATTACATCAGGTAGAGAGAACCTTTCGCTCGCCAAACATTCTGGGCATCGAAACAACCTACTGCTAGTCTCCATTGCTCGCGGAATGGTGACGCATGGTTGCGATTCAGCGGTAGCAAAATTTGTCGACGCACTGCCAACTTCTTCCATGATGTTATAGCAATACCCACGATCGCAGAGGTTGCAGACTATGATTGAGCTCTCGTACTCGCAATAGAAGCAATACTACGGGTGGGAGTGGGCGCAGTGGACCGGGATATCGAAAATACAGGTAGGTAGGAAAAGAAGACGGTCAGGGGTAAACGCAAAGATACGCGTCGCGAAAAACACACCCGATCTTGCTTTCCTTTGAATGTAAGCCGCAGCTTTTGCTCTGCACAATTGAAGAGTGAGCGAAGAGTGTTGCGCAGTGTAGGAATTTCCATAAGACGTACGCTTTGTTGGGTGTTCCGCATGATTTTCATTGGACATTATGGTGGTGTGAGCTGTCAAACAAGCTTTACATCAGCTATTGACGCGTGTGCACCAAACACACAGCGCTTTTAAGCGCCAGCGCTTCTTAACGTGATTATCGACAGTGAATGCTCAATTGCGTCACGTATGAGTCAAACGCAAGGTTGTGCTGTCTGGCATCACCTAAAGTGAAACATGCACTATAGTGTCTGTTCATTCAGAGGATCGCCTGTTTGCTCAGCTGCTAGCGGTATGTGATGGGCAGCAAGAATCGATATGAAAAATGGCAAGTAAAGTACACAATGCTATTTACGAAATAATCAACACTTGTGCTGGTGTGTCGAACGCAACGGCCGCTGCTCCTGGTAGAGATTTGTTCGCTCGAGATGACGGGCACGTGAACCGGGAGCTGGAACAATCTGTGAAGCCACAGGCCGAGGCGATGACGTAGGTGCAGCTGCAGGCGGGGCGACAGTGGCGGTGGTGCCTGGGTGTGTAGTGTTGATGGTGAGCGCCAAACCCTCAACCGTGTCGCACACAACGTTGGCAATAGATTTGCTCGATTGGGCGTCACGATGGGGCGCCTGGACAGCCTGCGCAAGAAGTGAGTCAACGCCGAGGGTCTGCGTTGGCGTTGGCGGGCTTGTGTCCGTATCACAAGGCATCGTCGACCGAGCCAAAGGCGTCGAACTGCGGGGGGCAAGATCGCTCTCGCCCACAGCGCAAGCTTGATTTGCGGGGGTGGATGGGCTTAGGGAGCTCGCCCTGCATGCGGTTCCATCTAAAAGGGATAACGGTATAAGCAAAAGTGCACACGGCCACGCGCAGCCCAATACCTGTGCTATCGTCGCCATCTCTGCTCTTATCACCCTCGTAGCCGTCAGTTTGGCTCGAAGTGTTTTGAGTACCCGTGTCGGATTGTGAAGGTGTAGCAGGTGGTCTCTGGCGAAAACAAGAAATTATATGATACCATGCTGTTGAGGATGCTCTTACTCACCTGAGTGAGTGGGGAACGAATGAGCGACTGGCTTTCTGGGAAGCCGGGATCTGGTGTACGGGCTGGAGATCCAAGCCGCAGGGAGGAATCGAAAAGCCTATGATCAACCGACTCAATCGGCTGCGGGTTCAAAGCCTGGGGTTCAAGACGTGGGGGGTGCGTAGATAGGAGCGTCTGCGTGCTCAAACCAGATGATCCTGATTCGGCTTCGCATACCGCCTTCTGTCTACGAGTTGTCCAATCTGGCGGGACAACACCGGGGGGAATGGGCAAGGTGAATGTTGGCTCTTGGCTGGCGGTCGACGTGGAAGGCGCTGAAGGAAGCGCTGGCGGAGGAGGCTGCCAGGACTCGTCGCCTTCCACCATCATCGAGTCTTCGTCGGCCACCAGAGCGCCACTCGTGAGCGAGCCCATGTTCTGAGCTGTTGGTGGCTCAGCGGGTTTCGCCTGCGCTATCCCCTTCGCCTTGACATTCTCAACTCTCGACTTGCCCATGACCATCGCCTTGGACTTCGACTTGGACTTCACCGCACCTTTTGCCGTCGACTTGCTGTTGGCTACTGCTTTGTGTGTCTGTTTCCACGCCACTTTCTTCCCTGGCTGCCGCTGCTGCTCCTGCTGCTCGCACCGGTCGTCCTGCTGATCCTGCTCGCCTTGGTTATCCCGCCTTCCTTGCTCCTGCCCCTGCTCGTCCTTCGCCTTTCCCTTTCCCTCGCCAGCCTTCAGCGCCCCTCTGCCTTTCTCCATTTCTCTAGCCGGTGCGTACACCTTTGGCCGCGCCACTTTTTTGCGCAAACGTTCGGTTCCGCCTTCTCCATCGGTCTCGCCCTCACCCTCGCCCTCGTCCCTGCACTCATCCCCACCCTCGCCCTCGTTGTCGCCCTTGCGCTTGCCCTTGCGCTTGCCCTCGCGCTTGCCCTCGCCCGCATCCTTGCTCGTGCTGGCCTCGCCCTGATTCATCTCGACGTCCGCTTCGCCAACTTGGCCCCCCGCCTTGTTTGGCACCGCACATTGTGCCGCTACGATCTCGGGGACCATCTGAGAGAAGTAGTCCCAGTCAGAGATGTCAAGCCACCAGTCGGGTTTGTGGAGAGGCGGGAGGAGCTGTCGGAATAGGCGTGCTTCACCCGCTGTCCGTATCCACGTCGATCCAAACGACAGATCCGGAGTTTGCAAAGCGTAAGCGTAGCCGCACTCCGTGTGCAGCCACCAAATTGGCTCCCTCCTGTGTGAAATGTGTAAGGCAGGTTTTGTCGACGATCACGTCTAAACATCGACTTACCCGTTTCGCCAGCACACATGGTGCTCATAGGATAAGTGCGTAATGTTTCCGATACTCATGTATTCGAAATGGATGTCGCCAAATCCAGTGAGGCTCCACCAGCCAGCCATAATATGGTGCCGTGAGGCTCCGGCAAGTGACGCGACAAACCCCTTTAAGCGGATGCGGTTCCAGGTCGCCGGGTCAGCAAAACCCTCTTGTGGCACAAGGTACGGCCTGCCGTTCTTGAGTATCTGAAACTTCGATATTGTGCGGGCAACATCTAATGAGATCAAAACGACCAAGTAAGTATAAAGGAGGGGACACAACAGGAATACGTACATGATGCTTTTTGCTTCGGCTCAGTTTTCTTTTCGACATGTAGTTGGAATCGCTCGTTTCGAACGATGAGATCGCCTCGGGCGTTAAGGGACATAGTGGTACGTCGTTTATGGGGCGAAGAAAGACGCAGCAGGAAAGCACGACGTGTTGGTGCACAAGTCGTCAGTCACGTGACCGCCCTTAGGGCCCCTTTCCGTACGTTCCCCTTCATTGCCTCCCATCGCTTGTGTACCCCTGGTCTCGCTTCCCCCTCTCTTTCTCCCCCGGTCCCGGCCGGTGAGCGGTTTGGCTTTACGTCCATGTAGCTCGTTAAATATGTATAACAAAAATAATAATAATAATAATCGTCAGTCACGTGACCAAACGTGTGTCATCATCGTGGCGTGTTGTTTTTCCTTTGGTGTTGTTCTTCTTGTTTTTTTCATTGTTTGCGGCCAAGGTTAGCAATTAACACGTTTCATACCCCCAGATAGCTCTTCGTAAGTGTGCGCCCCTACATTGATTCTTGTTCTTGCTAAGATGCATCAAGGCAATCTTGCCAAGCGCACTAGTCGCTTACATGAGCGAACAATCCAACGAGCCGAACGATGCGTGCGAAGGCATTCAACAACCCGGGGTCAGCATAGCATTTCCGGCTGAGGAAGACACCTACCTTGAGGAGGAGTATTTCTTTCATCCTCCACATAAACGTAAGTTACTGACGCTTATTTGACTGTTAAAAGGTTTAATGAATTGGTTTGGTTAGTCTTCGGTCGGGTATTGTCATGCTTCGAGTTTCGCCGTCACGGCATGCGTACGACGGTTGATGCACGTTCGATTCTGGAAGATGGTTCAAGTGACATCGAGGTGATCGGTATCGTCGGCACAATTTACAACAAAGAGGGGCTTTTCGCACAATGTGGTTGGTTTGGCGGTTATGACCTGGATTGGTATTGGGTGCGCATTAAAGGCATACGCTGGCTCAGGGTTTGTTCAGATCTTCGCTTTCGTCGGGCGTGAGTCGATCTTGATTACGTTATCGTTCTATACTCAGCCTTTTTAACTGCAGGGAGAACTGCGTATGGCTTGGCACACGACTAGGCGAATACGCGATGCTACTCCCACATGACGACTATAGAGACATGTGGGAGAGTACGGTAGCGGGGTTAGGACCACACGCACTATCGGCTTACTTTCGACAATGGCCGGCCTCTGGAACGCGACCACACTGGTGGGACATCAGATGGAAGGACGACTGGCCGTTTGAAAAGGAGGCTGGATCCAAGAGGCGACCTTCGACTGACACACAAGACTATGAGACCGAAGAGAGACATCAAGCTGCAGCTCGCGGTTCCTCGTGGCAGCTCATCGGTCCACGAGGCGAGCGGCACAACCAAGGCGAAATGCGGACGAACACTGGCCATTGCACACCATGGGTGCTACGGCCTGATGGTGGCATGCTCGCTACGCATGCCATTGGTGGTGCGCACAAAAGACGGGACTTGGGCAAAGGCAGTAAAGGGATGTCACGCGGCACAAGTAGGTCAAGTCGTCTTCGCCGGCAGTGATAAACTAGTGGTTCGTTCTTGCCCTGGATTGCGTTTGTTATTGTGATTAATTTGATGCACACAATCGTCACGGGCGGTTTAACTCAAGCAAACAAGTGGTTATGAGCAACGCGACTACGCTCGTCAGAGAAAGAGTTGCCGACGAGTTTTGGCGCAGTGCCTTCTGAGCGCTATTTGGTTCCAGGCTAATCGGACTGCATGTCGAGGTGTGACGAGGACAGCATCCAGCCAGCTGGGATCGTCAACCTTTGCCGTCCCGTCTCCGCCTGTGTCGCTCGCAATGATCAGCTCTCGCATAGTGGCG
>WSLN01000230.1:0-20675 GCA_019677355.1 Ceratobasidium sp. 370
CGGGATATATGTGGCTCAACGGACGCGACATAAGTGTGTTTTAGATTCAAGTGATTTATTCGCTGGTCTGGCGCAGCCTGGATATCAGCCATCCAATGCGTATCATGCTGCCAGCTCGAAGCGTGGTGAACCCGTGGTGGGCCACTTCCCTGGAGACGACTGGAGCCTCTTTCTCTGGTTTTTCTCTTTCTCATGCGCTTCCTTGTCTCCGAAATTATCCGATTGACCCTGCCGTCGCCTCAATGCTGCTTATATAGTGGCTATATGCGTGCTATTTCTCTACCTCGCGACCAACTCGCCTAAATATACAACCAATGCATCTCGTCGTGGCGCTCTCTTCAGATATTGTAGTTCTTGCGAAAAGTTGCTTCATGTGTCCTCAGTCAGTACTTGCTTCTCATGTCCCTTTATTATATGGTATCGCTGTAGCGAGGTAAGCACGCTGGACCCAAGTACGTGGTGAGGGAGGGGGGGGGACGACTGGATGGTACGTAAGGGGCGAGCGAGACTAAATACACTGAGGATAAGTGTCAGGGGTGGCCTGACCGCTCCGGACTCTATAACAAATGCACCAGAGGGCCATAAGCTACTGCGACAAGATGGGCTGATGGCGGGAAAGAGATGATGTCGCCATTTATGTGTTTAGTTGTAATACCAGTAAGTGAGATACAAACACACAAGGCTCGACTCGTAATTGACTACGAACTGAATCGAAAAAGGGTGGTAAAGACAATAAAGAACAGGCGTGGTAGTACAAGCGAGTTTAGTCAGGTGGGAGAAAATCGTCCGAATATCAAATAAAGTAGACGTCACTGCGACCCACAACTGTGTCAGATTTCTGATATATACAGGGTTCAATGAACTACTCACAGCTGGCTATCCGCGCGGGGCAGGTCTACTCGCGTTTGCAACATCCTATCCAGCGTATCTAACGTCATTTTGTGGAGCCCAAAGTCGATTGCGTTGTACATTGCCTCCGACAACGCATTGGTTGACTTGAGGTAGTCGCAAACCTCCTCGGCAAAGTTGCGATCCCGAGTTTCCTGGGCACATTGAAACGCGGCAGACGCATGGGTTTGAGCTGCGCTGTCGTTTCTCGCCTCCCACTCGAGCAGTAGAAGCTCACAACGAACTTGAGCCTGAAGCTTGAGGTTGGCTTGGCCGGCGTAGAGGGAAAGTGCCTCGGTCAAGTGAAGCCTTGCGCGTGATATTAACGCTTGTTTTTCCCCGCCCTCGGCCAGTTCCGATTGTGCAAGTATAGTGTTCCCAAGCTCTCGAACTATGAAAGCTTCTTGGTCTACCCACTTCCGTGCACTGCATAGAGCTAGCGCTGGAGTGTATTGTCTGATCCTTTCGTTAAGATCTTGAGCTGCCTCTGCCAAGCCCCTTTGGCATGTGACAACCGAGTAGTAATCGTGTTGAGCCTCGAAGAACTTCTTTGCGACTTCAAGATGCGCTTGGGCCTCCAGAAAATGTTCACGAGATATATGGATCCATCCAATGCGAGCTTGAATATCATAGGCTTTATTCCCGTCGGATTTGCAGTGGTATCCTATAGCTGATCTCGCCAAAAGCACAAGTGCGCGCGTTTCGTCTGGCTCTGAATCGGCTCTGACCTCCAGTGCATATGCTGTCATGTTAAGAAATTGTTAGAATTATAATAGATCATAACAGGGGGGACTGACGATCTTCTACGATGGGGAAGCATGAGCAAACAAGCTACAGATGGTGGTACAAGAACCACATACCATTCCCTATTACACTCGGACGATCTTCCCCTGCCTTTAATTCAAACATCGGTCCATAAAAATGTTGAGCTTCCATTGTAAGGATGACTGCTCGCGCGGTTAGATAACCAAATCCTGAATCGTAGCATACAAACACACCTTGGTGTAAGTCATACAATACTTCGTCAATACGTGGTCGGAGATTTGGGTCCCAGGTCCAGGATTTTTCTAATATAGGCCAAACTGTCTCTTGGAGGTGAGCGAGCTCTTCCGAAGGAGGGTTAGCGGGCCTGGTTGGCATTGAGCCCTGGCGAATTCGATCGACAACGTCCCAATCATGGAGAACCTCTTGGTAGGGTGTCGAGGACGTAAGTATCTGTATGTGATATTAGCATAGAAACAGGTAGCCACAGGATTACGTTCAGCTACCTCGTAGAAGGTACACGCCAATGCCCAGATATCCGAAGCAAATGACCGTGGTGTTGGAATACTATCGGTGCTGTCAGTTCCCCCAGAAAGGAGTTCTGGACTCATCCACCGGATGTTCCCATCTGTGCTCCTGGAGAAGCGAGAGTGAACGCCGTCTCGAGGGATCTTGGAGAGGCCGAAATCCGAGAGTTGCACTTGGTACCCGGATCGCAGAAGGAAATTGTCCTGCAGATGCCTATCGTCAGACGGATAGATACCGGCGCGGAACAATGTAGACTCACAGATTTTATGTCACCGTGTATGATTGGATCTGCGCACGAGTGTATGTATCCGATTGCGGATGCAGCCTGCAGGATCTGCTTATGCATATGTGAGGAATACAAAAAGCAAGATACCCCTTCTGCACCCACCAGTGAGATGCGATCCGCCGCGGGTCGAGGCTGCTTTATGTACTATAAGTGTGTAGTAGAGTTTCAGTGTCTAATTCTGCGTCCCAAAAAAACCAAGGAGCCTACTTCGAAAACACTACCGTGCTCGCACCAGGGCGAAACTAAGGATGGTAGCGTTCGCCCGTGCACTCCACGCACTATACCCAGCAGGGGCAGTACGTTAAAATGCTCCAACTGACT
Source organism: Ceratobasidium sp. 370 (assembly GCA_019677355.1). Taxonomy (NCBI): domain Eukaryota; kingdom Fungi; phylum Basidiomycota; class Agaricomycetes; order Cantharellales; family Ceratobasidiaceae; genus Ceratobasidium; species Ceratobasidium sp. 370. The sequence continues at coordinate 2,786 of WSLN01000230.1, forward strand.
CCATGTAGTAATCTCGTCCATTAAATCCTGTATGGATGTAAGTCTAGTAAACTAGTAGTTTAGCGCATCACACTAACCCGTTTTACCAGTTCAGTTTCTAATGGATCCATCTGCTGACTTGTCCTAATGACCTTGACGGCTACCTGAACACGGAACCGATGAGATTCAACCACCAACCAAAGGAAAAGACTCATACCGCCACTCGTTTAGAGCCAGGAGATAGCCACCTCATAATGGTCCAAGTCCGTCGCACAGGTGGCCGTTCATCGAGCACACCCCTGATTGAACTTTTGATATGAATGACGTCAGGAACGGGTGACGAGGCCCACCTGTACACATCGGAGAACCCGCCGCATCTAGTGTAGTACGGTTCGTAAACGACAAAATCCGTCAAGTCTCTTACGCCCGTGTCCAGGAAAGTGGCCATAGCCACGTGGGAGCACTCGAATCAGGTCGGGTAATTAGGGTGGCGAGTCGTGTAGAAGATCGCGATGAAGACAAACGGGGGGACTCTTGTTAGAGTACGCAGTTCCAACCAGGTATCCCAGGGGGTGATCGTCAGACTCCACTTTGAGCTAAGCGCCGAACGACACATCACGACCGACGCAGCCTAATGAAGGGGTCTCGCCAGTACAGCATAGATGGGCACTTTTACTTCATTCGTACTTGCGGTGCCGCCTAACTGTATGGCGCATAGCTCGTATACTCGCCATCACAAAATGTACCTTGAAAGGTGCCTCAGGCCAAATGCTTCCCAGCGATATCCAAAGTGGCTATAGGGATCGAGAGGTGCGGAAAGGGGCAGCAGAACCCCAGGGAGTGTATATGGATACCTTTGTTCCTTCAAACTCCTCAAACACCCTCAAATGTTCACCACGGTAGGCGTTCACGCAACAGCTACTGATACATAAAGCGACAAAACCCAGTAAATAAATATTACAGGTATGCCCCTAATAGAGTGGAACCGGGGTAGGGAGCGAGTTGGGCAAAGTTGAATCACTGCCTCGACGGCACTATACAGCACCAACACATCCGGATCGACCACGGAGGCAAATCTGTCCGTTGATCGACCTCATCCTCCTCCTAACCCCTCAAAACTAATAGCATGGCTACGTACGCCTATCTTCCAACCAAACACATCGCAAAATTCTAATAAAAACATCCATAGTTCCAAGCTTTCAGTGTCAAGCGTGCGAGGCTCCATCAAGGAGTTGTTGGCCGACGCCAACGGCGAGAAGAAGCGCAACTTTGTCGAGACGATTGAGCTTCAGATTGGACTGAAGAACTACGACCCTCAGCGTGACAAACGTTTCTCGGGTACCGTCAAGTGAGTTGGCCCGGTTTTTGAGGATTTTGGATGCGTGGTTTATGGCATTTTCTAGGCTCCCGAACGTCCCGCGTCCTCGCATGTCGATCTGCATTCTCGCTGATGCGGCTGACATCGATCGTGCGAAGCAGATTGAGCTCGAGTACATGTCCGTCGACGACTTGAAAAAGTACGCCTGTTTCTCCCAATCTCTGTTCCTAATCACGAATATTTTTGGTAGGCTCAACAAGAACAAGAAGCTCGTTAAAAAACTTGCCAAGAAATACGACGCCTTCCTTGCGTCCGAGGCGCTCATTCGTCAAATCCCCCGTCTGCTCGGGCCCGGCCTGTCCAAAGGTACGTCTTCTCCCGCCTCGCTTTGTCCACGTGTCTCTAACCCGGTTCATCGTGTACAGCCGGCAAGTTCCCGACTCCGATCTCCCACTCGGAGGATCTCAACGACAAGCTCACCGAGGTCCGGAGCACGATCAAGTTCCAGCTGAAGAAGGTCCTGTGCTTGGGCGTTGCTGTTGGACACGTCCAGATGACCGAGGACCAGGTGCTAGGAAATGTCATGTTGAGTGCGTACCGTTTCTTTTGTCGGTTTGTTTTCCATCGTACTTATGAAGTGGGTAAACAGGCATCAACTTCCTTGTGTCCCTCCTGAAGAAGAACTGGCAAAACATCAAGTCTCTTCACGTCAAGACGACGATGGGCAAGCCCGTCCGCCTCTTCTAGTCCCCCCCTGCCTTCCATTTCCCACCCCCGCCATCTCGAGCGCACACAACGCAAAGCTTCCTAACCGCGGTTCTCAAGGGTCGGACGAGAATGTAGAGGACAATCATACAATGCACTACAAGCCTCGCACGCTTTCACCAACACCTCTGTCCCTTGACTGGGCCGGTTGTGATTGGGAGCTGATGTATGATTGTCGTCTTGATTTTTGTTTGGGCTTCTCGGGAGTTTCGAATTGGGGTTTTTGTGTCTGGGTCCATTCTTGTGCGTTAGTTTATTGTTCATTTCTGTGTGGATGGTGGGGAATATACTATGTCCGGGGTTTGAATTCTCCATTATGTGATTGAGAATGGAACAAGCAAAACTAGATTGATACGCTAAGTATGTACAGGTAAAGCTTGTTTTCATTTATTCAAAAACAACGAAGCCCTATTCATGTTTACTTAGGCTGAATCAGCATATTATAGTACGACCAAAGACGAAAGCATAACCCTCAACAAGAAAACGCCGGGGTATAAATACGCGACCTACTTGATTCCGTCTTTCGCCCAGATTCCACCCTTAGGTGTGCTCCCAGCTGCCATCAGAACCCGAATCCGAGCGACGATCTTGCTCCGAGTCGGAATCGGTACGAGACAGGCGAAGGTGAAGTTGTCCGGCTGTCACTCCCGAGTGAGCCGACACTTCAGACCACGGAGATGTTGGGCGCTGTGCTGGCGCTGGGACATCCACAAATGGATCGGCAGAGATGTTCGGGGGCGAGTGTGGGAGTACAAAGGGCGAGAACGGCGCCGCGGCGGGAGGTACGGGAGGGGAATGAGCGTTGATCTCAGTCGGGGGCGAGAACTGGTATTCTAGTAGATCAGACGAGGATGGCGCGTCAAATGAAATCTCCGAGAGTGCGCGGAGGTCTGAAAAGGGCGATCGGGGAGAGGTCACAGCCGGCGGAGGAGAGATAGCCGGAGACGGCGGAGGCGATCGGACAGCCGCAGGCTAACGACGAATAAAGCGGTAAGGTCACCATATGCTTAAAGAAGAGCTTGTACGTACTATCGTCAACTCCCGCGCGGCGTCAGATATCTGCGGCGATTGCCAAGTTGGCGCCACCTGGGAGATAGAAGTCAACAACAAGTCCATTTCCAGTTGAGCTAACCTCGTGTGTGAAGTAACTCACGCTATCCCGACCAGCTAAAGGAAACGAGTGTCCCATCACGCCCATCTCGTGTTCCTGCACACGAGGCGTCAGCGGGCTTGCGATAGCACAGGAGCAGTTGACTAGCAAACGCACAGAGTTGTTATGTTGGAAATGCCCCCCACGGTGACGCAGAGCGCTCGAGATTGACGAGAGCCCGCGCATTTCCGCCCCAGTCGACGATCCCGCTCCGGCGACATCATCTTCGATCGAGCCGAGCTTCTCATTCATAAAGTCGGTCGGCGATCGTTTCCCACGAGGTGTTGGCGAGGCAGGATGTGGCTCCTCGAGTCGAGCATGCCGGTTGGCGCGTCGTTGAGCAAAGTCTTCGACCCAGATGTTCACTTGGTCAGACAAGTAGGGATCATAAACAAACTAGAGAGAGAAGTTGAAGACGCAATGAACACCAAAATAGGACAATAGTACCCACCTGCTTGAACGCAATGCCCGCGCCAACAGCAATTATGACACCCCCAACGATGAGTACTGGCGAAGGCATCGTGGAGCGGTGGTGAGCTGGCGAGGAAAGAGTGGAACGATGTGGTTCACTCTGCGCCGCAATGGGCCACGGCCTGGGGTCACCTGGTGCCGGGAAATAACAAATCCGCGGGGGCGTTTTCGGTAAAGCTTAGCGCCTGGGTGCAAACAAGTCGCATCCGGGCAAAACATTCTCGGCTATATTTTCCAGGGCGCCTGACGTTGGGCCCGAAATTACCACAAACTATAATACTCAATTCGCACTTGTTGGAAGGTGGTCACCCTTCGTCAAAGAGAATGTAGTCAATGCGATTTCGTAAAGTGCGCATAGTACATATTAAGGGTTAGTCTGTCCTATTGTGTCCATGTAAGAGGTCGTTGTTCGACTCCTATGTATTAGATCCACCGCATGACCTAAAAATTGACAGCATGTTCCTGGCCACTTGTTCGCAGCCTACATGGCCGGGAATGATAGGGCGACAAGAGATCGGGTATACATATGGTGTTAACGCCGAAGGCAAACGAGCCGTACCGCCTGAGCCAAATTCCAGACGGATAGAAAACCACCATGACAGCGAAACCCGGGCGAAACTTGTGCGTAAATCTGTATCATCGGCCGATTAGGTACCACCCGATAAGGCTTATCGGGCATGTCACACCCATGCCAAATTGTAGGCGCTTATAAGAGCCTTGTAAAGTCTTGGCCAAACGTTGCCGTATAATCTGTGCCCTCAATCGAAGTAATATGACCAAGCTTGTGGTTGTCATACACACCGTATATAGGACCAAAGTAATCTGACGACTGCTTATAGTCACTTTGTGTATGCATGTCGGAGAATACATCAAGTTACATACGAATGATTATATTACGGAACAATACAAGGGCTATCGTAATGCGGACGGGTTGATATACGCACGCCGCATATCTATGTATGCGGTGTTGGCAGATGTCAGCATGCTGTTACCGGGGACAAGGTGTGCTTTCGAATATCGTCTAGGCACAGCGGTTGCCGAGGCTAAGGCTACTCATGAGTCGCATGTGCCTCAGATGAATGAAAAAAAAGAAGGCGCATGTTGTAGATATACGAGGCCGTAACAGCGAAGGATCCCGCGAACTGTGATTATCTGTTGCTTGTGTTAAGAGAAATGCTACTGCTGCGACCAGATGTGCAGGTTGTGCATTAACACGCCACATTGTGCACCACGGTGAGGCAACGCCTCGCCTGGGCCAGCCAACATCGCATATATGAGGAGCACACTGCATGTTATCCAACACATCCTCCCTCTCCCCGGTCACTTCGGCCATCGCGGTACGGCTATGCCGTCGACCCAAGGTTTGTGAGTTACTCTTGTTTCTATTAAGTACGACCGGTGCTAACGTATCATTATTCAGCAGCAACAGGTTCCGCTGCCTCTTCGCGCCGGTGAACTCTCAGGTAAAATTAGATTTCCAGATCGGTATGTACGCATTTTGGCTCTTGGTCTGATGAACTGCGCTCATATGAGCTCTAGGCCGCCATGCTTGAGCTGGGGTGATTGTCGTCGCACTGGATGAGCTGGAAGAGCCTTTATGATTTGCTTCGACTATTCTGCTCTTTTGTACTGTGTATAGCGTGCCCAATAGGACAGCAATTCAAAGAGACATAAATTTATAAGCGTGGTCTGGCACTACAGTAGCCACAAGGAGGTAAAATCGACAGGCTGGAGTACTTATAATGGTCTTACAGCACTACCACAGCGTATGTCTTTCTTACATTGCCGCTTGTCTACCGAATGAATATGCGTCTTATCGTGGTTGTAAGTTGCTCATTAGCATATCTAGCCCCTAACTAACTAGGAGCTTGCGATGTGGGCCATGCAGGCATTTCTTACAAGCCCCTTACAAGAGTGGTAAGACATTAATTCACGCTGACAACCAAGTATAGATCTTATCGTCATCACGGCCGAATTTGCGGCTTACATGACCAGATAATCGCCTCATCACGCTGGATTGGGATCCCAGATGCGTGGCATCTTTTCTGAAACTCTGACCCAAACTCGAGCTGAGGAAAAGACGTTGAGCCCGAACTTACTGTGAGCCCCCTCCCTGCTCATAAAGGTTCCCTCCGCCGGGGGTCTTGAATTTTATCCATCTGCGAATGTCACGCATATAGGTTTATTTTCGGTTCCGGAGCTAAACTTGCGTTCAACCTCTGGCTCAACTTTCGGAAATGTTGACGCGCGATTCGCGTCAAGCTCGAGTTTTAGCATCATGTATCCCTCTAACACCGTCTCACATTGTCTCACGTCAGGGTGATGTGGTATGTTATGTGACTGCGGAGAGAATATGACGAATGTATAGGTCATTTTTAGCTCCAGCCACTGTTTTCGGCCGGTATTCCCAGGGCCGCGTCCGCAAAGCCCGAAACAACGCAGAAGCTCCCGCAGCCGAGGGAAGCGACCCGCCGCTTGGCCGAACATTCCCGCCCATCCATGAAAAATGCGAATGGACCGCAGTAGTGAAGGCGGTGTTCTTGGAGTGTTCAATTTGGAACTCCAGGCCTGATGACTGTGGGGAGTCACAAGAGCCTGTCGGCTGGTAAATAGTTTAAGGCAAGCTTTGCTAGTGAAATGTCTGAGAGAATAAAGTGTAAAATGGAGTATAGGAGCGACTCATGATCTTAAATCTTATCAAAATGCAGGTTCGGCTAATTAAAGTTTGCAGCTCGGCGCCCACGGTCCACGCTGAAAACGATGCTCAGTGTTCGGGAGGTGTGCCGTGGGATATTTGTGACAATATTCGGATGATGCCGGTATAAAATGCAATTGTTGTGGATGCAGACTTTGATAACTTTTCGTATCATGATCAGTTTCAATTTGTTCCATATGCAATACTACAAAGATTACTAGATAGGCATGCTCTCGCTTGGTGTTATTGTCTAGAATACGGTTGTCTACCAACGGGAACCAATCTAGGCACGCCCTAGGTCGCGTGAATGGAGTCAAGATACTATTGGCTGGAGATGTGCATATAACGGCAGTGAGTTTACAAGCTAAATGGGGCTACCAACCCTCGCGTAGGTAGATGGAGATCTTGGTGTGTAATGGCAAGGGCGTTGTTGCATCTGTGTGGACTACTGAGCCAACCTTTCTAATTTTTGTGGAGTCGATGTACGTGAACATGCATCAATAGTGGCACATATAATTGTGTGTTAAGACGGTATCGGAAACGCTTGCATGATATGAGTGCGAAGATACTATACCCGGTGGCTGGGGTGGCTACCCCGGGCCGCATTGGTACCACTTGCTAACACGTGAAGCTGAGTCTAGAATCTCGTGGCAATGGGTATAGCACGGATCTCCATAGCTCCATGCCCGGCGTTACGGTTTGCCCGGGGCACTGCAGTGCATCCCATGGGCCCATACGAGCATGTACGAAGCTTCTGATCGAACGACGCGCCGTCCACAGCAGGGCAGGATTGTCGAACAAAGTGACATTGTGACATGCTGCATGCAAAAGCACTTGGGTTCCAATCGTGGTGCGCCGGGCGAGCTGCCGATCCTGGGAGAAGCTGGTACACTAAGACTCAAAAGGTTGTGCTCAATATGAACATAAGGAAGCTACAGGGGACGATGTAGTTCACCATCTTCTTGGGGCGTCGGCCTTCGAATACGATGCCCCAGAACCCGTTGCATCTTTCAGATACTTGGAGCTACGCCGTTCTGTGAAGAAATCATGCGTAATGCAGCCATAATCTGCCACAGGATGAAAAGGTGTAAGTGCCCCATGGTGCGACTGAGGCAGGTTGCTTCGTTGGGAGTTCACGTCGCTTGTGGTGGGCGCCTGCATGGCGGAGGGACAGGGAGCAACTAGGCCTTTTACGAAGCTCAGATGCATTCCAGGCCTTCCAGTGCATACCAGACTTGATGCGCACCAGCTCTACATCAAGATAGCTGAGCGTGAAAATCAATGCGTTGGGCGCACCTGCACACTTGATCGGCATTTACACTCCCGGAGCATTTCACGGTGCATAAACAGAGCTAGTACAGCCAGAATGCTTACAGGTACACGAAACCTTCTCCGACATTGGTGGGTAGAGCCTAATCCTGAAATGGGTGGATTTATTGAGAACGGCCCGGGCTTGAAATTAAAACAGTGAAATGCGTCATGTGTTTGCATCGTGTAGAACATGCGAAAGTGAACGCGTCAATATCCAAGGTGAGCACAACTGAGGATTAACCTGAGGGGATCAAACTATAGGCCGATGGGTTGTGCGGCCGTCTTTGTATTTTGCTGGGATGAGCCAAAGCTATGAATTATTACAAGGTTACCAAGACTCATCGTTATTGGCAAGTTTGGTTACCAATCTAAATGAATGGTTCAAGAGTGCTGCCTGGTGGGACTCGAACGTAAGAGATGACGCAGCCAGTTGGAACCTAATACGTATGCCCATAGAGGCGAGTTAAATTAGCAATATGCAGCGAACGTTTCGGTTAAAAAGTTCACGGGAGTTAAAAATAGAGCGTGAATATGTGGGAGTCCGTGGTGGTCAACCGTGGAGACGTCGAAAAAAGAGGGGGCTGCTTACAGAGGCGGGGTGTTACTAAAATAGGGGCAGTGTGCCAAGCGCCGATGTGGCTGTGTGGTGAAAAGAGTCCCTCGTTGCCTTGGACGCTCAGTCCTTCTCCAACTACGACGATGGGGTCGCGGAGCGGACTCGAAACACACGATCTCACCGCGCTCGTGTCGAGCACAGGCGGGTCGACGATATATCCCAACGAAGAGACGATCCTCGGCATCCTCCAAACTCGTTTTCGGGCGGATGAACCATATGTGCGCATCGCCAGCACTACGCTCGTTGTTGTGAACCCCCTCAAGGCCCTCGCGAGTGTCAACGACCTCAGTGCGGCCGAGTATGCCAAACTTGCGAGGGCAGCGGAAAAACCGCATCTTCAACCCCATATCTACGAGCTTGCGGCGCGGGTGTACGCGATGATGAAGCGAACGGGTAATCCCCAGTCTGTGATATTTAGGTGGGTGCCGATCTTCATTTTGTTAGACTTTGCTGATTGTGCGAAGAGGGATTACGGGCTCGGGAAAATCGCACACTGCGTCGCTCTTTAACCAGCAACTTATCCGGCTGGCTGCCCGGTCGGGCCCTGCCGTCCATGTTGCAGCCCAACTCGGGGCGTTGCAAACCGTACTCGCATCGTTCGGCCATGCCAAGACAACACACACGGCTTCTGCATCACGCTTTTCCTGCTACACCGAGCTCTACTTTGACTCGCCTGGCCGCACGCATCTCACCGGCGCGGCTGTGCTCCCCTTCGGTCTCGACAAGCGTCGTCTTACCCGACTTGCCCATGACGAACGCACATACCACGTTTTCTACCAACTTTTGGCCGGCGCCACAGCACAAGAGCGAGATGCCCTTTCTTTACAAGACATGACCGATTACACGTTGCTTGCGTCCAGCGGGTGTTATCGTCTTCCAGCAGGCCCGTTCTCCGATGATGCATTGGCAATGCTCGATCTTCGTGATGCTCTCAAAACGTTGGCCTTCAAGCCCAAGCATATCTCTGCGATCTGGTCGCTGCTCGCCGCCATCCTTACCCTCGGCAATATCCAGTTTATGGATCATGGTGGAACCACAAAAGAGGCCAAGGCGGAGTCGGCTTACGTGGCGAACCCAGAAGTTCTCGATCAGGCAGCAGCATTACTGGGCGTGCCATCGGAAGATCTCGCCACTGCTCTGACCAACCGAACCAACTATGTTCGACGTGACGTTTTCATGTCCGTTCTTACCGCGGCCGATTGCGCCAAGCAGCTTGAACAGCTCACTATGGATCTCTACGCCATTCTATTTGCCTACGTGGTCGAAACTGCAAATCATCGTATTGCGCCCCGCGAATCTGCTCCTCCCTCGGAATCTTCCGGACTCATCGCGATGCTAGACACGCCCGGCTTCCAAGCACGCACGAACCAGGCCGGCACCCTTCTTGCGACCTCGCTCGCCGAAAACGGCTTCGGCGAGTTTTGCGCCAATTTCCAGGCCGAATGCGTCAATGCTTTCGTTCTGCGCCACAGCTTTGATGATGCGCTCGGACTTAACTCACGTGTAACGTCCGACGGGATCTCACTTCCTGATGTCCAAATGGTTGACAACTCTGCATGCGTCGAGCTCCTTCGCGGTATCTCTGCTCCCGGCAGCATCGAACGTCCAGGAGGAGTGATTGGGTTTATAGACAAGGTGGCACGCAGCTCCGGTGCTGGGATTCCCCGTGCCTCTGATCTCCTGCAGGACATGACACACGCGTTTGGCGTTCACGCATCGTACATCGCCTCGCCGTCGACCCACTCCGCTGCCGATCATGCACTGTTTGGCATCGCCCATTACGCTGGACCCGTCTCATACGATGTACGCGACTTTGTAGCACGCGATACCGATACACTTGATCCGGGTATTTTGGATGTTCTCCGACGGAGCAGCGAGCCGTTTATCGAGAAGCTGATTGCTGGCCCGGCTGTCCGCGTTGAGATGCACGCGCGCGAACGGGGTGTGGTCGTTCGGGCTCAAGTTGGATCGCGCGCGTTGAGGATGCCTAGTCCGCGGTTGAGGCGCTCGGGTGGAGACAAGGAGGAACTTGACCCTGAGGGTATCTACCCGGTCTTGACGCAGATCTCGTACGGGCTTGGAGTAGCGACCGAGGCGCTCGCTGGTGACGCTGTTACGGAGGGTCAAGAGGTACCTACGCTCTGGAATGTGAGCTGCATACGACCCAACGACTCGCAGACTCCGAACAGCTTCGACAAGCGACGTGTTCGCGCGCAGATCAAGGCTCTCGGCCTCCGGGAGATGGTGGAGCGGAAGTTCGGAGAGGTCGTGGTGGGTATTCCCAAGCAGGAAGGAGACGAGCGTTACGGACACAATAGTGCTTGGGACCGCGAGGGCGTGGAGGGCCGGGACTCCGTGTGGTTTGGATACGAGCCTTGGAAGGCGCTTGAAGACCATGTCCGCGCCGGCGAGCTGGGAGAAGGGGAGGAGGAACACGCGCAGCCTGCACGGGACTATGCAAGGCAACACGATCGAGGTGCGAGTGGCGTTGGTGATGGTGCAGAAGCCGAGGACTCGTTATTACGCGAAGAGGGGCCGTTTGCGGATGTACATGCGAGCGAATGGGACCGCAAAGCGTCGTACGCGCAACTTCCTACACCTGGTACCCCCAACACACCCAATACTGAAGTCGAGGGCGGCACTCCTGTAATCAAGTCCGAAAAGCCCAAGCCAATCGTCCAAAAAGTCGAAGAGACGCGCGTCCGGAAGGTCTGGAAGGTGTTTGTGTTCCTGTGCACGTGGTGGATACCCGGGTTCTTGCTTCTGCATGTTGGCCGGATGAAGCGTCCGGATGTCCAGCAAGCTTGGCGCGAAAAGGTCACGATTTGCATGCTCATTTTCGGGGCGTGTGGAGGCGTTATCTTCTACATTATCATTTTCGGAAAGCTGCTCTGTCCGCAGATGGACAAGGCATGGAATCCGGATCAATTGGCTGCACACTCGGGCGAAAATGACTACTGGGTGGCCGTGCGTGGTGTGGTGTACGACATGACTGATTTTTGGCGTGGGACTCACAGCGATATCTCGAGTGCACCATCGTCGAGGGATGTGATGATAGAGCTCTGGGGACAGGACTTGACCGCGTACTTCCCGGTGCCACTCACGCTCGGATGCTCAGGCCTGATTACGGACCAAACAATGACGCTTGACGTAGCCAACTCGAGTAATATTGTTGTACCGACCGCGATGCACAAGAGTGGCGCTGCACAACAGGTGACAACCTCGAAACTCGCTCAACCTGATTGGTACACCGCGCGCTTCTTGCCCAAAATGGAAGGTTACTACAAGGGCACGCTCGTTTTCGACTGGAAACGACTTGGGAGAGCGGCGAGCGATGGCACGCGTATGTGGGCTGTCTGGGACAACAACATCTACGACTTGAGCGATTATTTCTACACGATCGACCAGAAGCCGGGCCAGAACAAATACCAGTTCTTGAACTCGGCGGTGACGGACCTCTTCAAGCAGCAGCCCGGCCAGGATATCAGCAAGGAGATCCGGAACGCGCTGGCCGGGATGAGCGCCGAGGACGGACAAAAGCTGTATCAGTGCATGAAGAACGTGTTTTACGTCGGTCGGACAGATTTTAGGGATACGCCGCGATGCAAGTTCGCTGGGATTATGCTGATTGTATTTGCTGGGATTTTGGGGGCTGTAATCGTGGCCAAGTGTGAGTACTTGTTTCCCCCCTGCAGCAATCCTTACTTACATTTTATGATAGTCCTTGCTGCGCTCCAGCTCACTGCTAAACGTTCTCCCGAAGCGATGGACAAATTCGTTATCTGCCAAGTCCCTGCCTACACCGAAGACGAGGAGTCTCTTCGCCGAACCATTGATTCGCTCGCAGCGCTCAAGTATGATGACAAGCGCAAACTTTTGTTCCTGATCTGCGACGGTAACATTATTGGCTCTGGCAACGACCGTCCCACCCCTCGTATTGCATTGGACATCCTGGGTGTTGATCCCGCGCTCGATCCAGAGCCTCTGCGGTTCAAGAGCGTGGGTGAGGGTATCAAGCAGCTGAACTATGGAAAGGTTTACTCAGGGCTGTACGAGTTTGAAGGACATGTCGTCCCGTGAGTTTATTTTTGATTCCCGCTTTTAGTCGCCTTATTAACCGTTGCATTCAACAGGTACATTGTTGTTGTAAAAACCGGCAAGCCAAGCGAAACATCCAAGCCCGGTAATCGTGGGAAACGTGACTCACAGATCTTGCTGCTGCATTATCTCAATCGTGTTCACTTTGATGCGCCAATGAGCCCGCTCGAGCTGGAGATCTACCACCAGATGCGAAATGTCATTGGTATCGATCCGGCTTTCTATGAGTATATTTTCATGGTGGACGCCGATACGGTATGAAACTTTATTTGACAGGGACATCTATGGGCGCTAATGCAGTTTGGATGTTTAGACTGTGACACCTGACTCGCTGAACCGCCTCGTAGCATGCACGGCAGACGACTCGTCAATTATCGGCATTTGCGGAGAAACGAAATTGGATAATGAAGAGGGCTCTTGGTGGACGATGATTCAGGTGAGTATTGTGTTATATATTCCACATTGTGTCTAATCTATCTTTTAGGTCTACGAGTACTACATTTCACATCATTTGGCTAAAGCCTTCGAGTCGCTCTTCGGTTCTGTCACCTGTCTTCCCGGATGCTTCTCCATGTATCGAATCCGCACCGCCGACAAAGGTCGCCCGATTATCATCTCGAGTCGAATCATCGACGACTACAGCGAGGGCATTGTCGATACCCTGCACAAGAAGAATTTGCTGTCTCTCGGTGAAGATCGATACTTGACTACGCTGATGATGAAGCACTTTCCTACCTTCAAGATGAAGTTTACACCCGACGCGATCGCGCACACAATCGCCCCTGACCGGTGGAGTGTCTTGTTATCTCAGCGTCGTCGGTGGATCAACTCGACTGTGCATAACCTCTGCGAACTCGTGGTCCTGCCTGAACTTTGTGGTCTCTGCTGCTTCTCGATGAGATTTATTGTGTTCTTGGACTTGGTCGGAACGATCGTGAGTTGGGATTTGGTGTTTCTAGATTGGGATACTAATCTTGCGCTTACGGCCACAGATTCTTCCAGCGACTGCCGTTTATGTGAGTTAAGTTACATGGTTGTGTCCCTCGGCTGAACAGTTCCTGGGTAGCTCGTCTACCTCATTGTCATCACCGCGACAGGTGCTGGACCTATTCCTATCATTTCCTTGGTTATGTTGGCGGCCACCTACGGTCTACAAGTAGGTTTTAAAAGGAAATATCGAGACACTAGCTTAATTTAATGCCCTCTAGGCCATCATCTTCTTGCTCAAGCGCGAGTTTATGCTCATCGGTTGGATGGTTATTTACTTGCTCGCGTGAGTGGTGCCCTGGTCCCATCTCGCGGTTGTATGCTAAAGTTTCGTCCAACAGCTACCCGGTATACAGCTTCTTTTTGCCCATCTATTCGTTCTGGTGCATGGACGACTTTAGTTGGGGTAACACTCGCATGACACAAGGCGACGGCAAAGGAGGAAAGATTGTTGTCGTCCCAGAAGATGACAATTTCGACGATAGCATGATCCCGCTGAAGAAATTTAGTGGTGAGTAATCCCCCTTCATCAATCGTCCAATTTCGTCGCTCTCGACCCCACTGCATTTAGGCCAAAATACTCAGACTTTTTTATGTCTAGAATACGAAGCAGAAGCATGGGAGACCGGATCCCACAAGTCGGAAGAGTCCAAGCATACCGCATTTACCCAAGCTGCCAAGTCGATGTCTGCTCACGATTTTGCACGCCGTCGTGGTGCCGAGGGCGGACCTGCAACGTCGTATCAGGCTGGATCTCAAACTGGCGACTTTTATCGGGATACAAATGTCATGACTGGTACAGGAAGCATGCGTGGCCATGGTGGACCTGGCCTTCGTTCGCAAGGCTCCCACCCGAATCTCCAGGCTCAACCTTATTTGATGCCCCAGTTCAGCGGAATGGGAATGGGCATGGCCATGCCGTTTATGGGTTCGCAAGCCGGTAGCGAATATGGGGGGCACGGTGGAGGCGGAGGAAGCATGCACATGGGGATGATGGGCATGAATCCCTACATGATGGGCTCGATGGGCTCGATGGGCTCGATGGGCATGGTGAACAATCCGTACGCGGCGAGCACGATGGGCGGCGTTCCGCGTAATAGCGTTATGACAAACCTTAACATGTTTGCCGGCAGCGCGGATGGGCACCTAACCGGGAACAGCGGACTCGGCGCAGGACTTGGTACAGGTGGCGGACGGCCGATGTCGACGTTTTCCATGGCAACGTCCGTCAACGCGCTGGGAGGTGGACCCAGTCAGAGCACAAACCCTACCGACGAAGAGTTGTTGATGGTTCTTAGGCATTACCTAGCGAGCCAAGATTTGTTCACAGTGACTAAAAAGTGAGTTGTGGCTGGATAATCAATGATATCGTCTAACAACGTTGCTTGTAGGAGTGCGCGTGAGGCTGTAATGCAGAGGTTCCCGAAGGCGGATCTCACAGATCGCAAGGACTTCTTGAACAAGTCAATCGACACAATATTGACGGAAAATGCATAGACTCTCATTGCTTTAGTTGTTTGTTCCATACGTTACGTACTCTCGTTGTTGGTCGTTCTGGCTCTGCCCTCGCACTCTTTTTTCGATTTTGTTTCGCGTACATCTCGGACCTCTGTCTGCCGCTCCCTGAACATTGTTTCCTGTTATCGTGATTGACGCATGGACATTCTACTGGTCTGCTCCTCTTATGGAATAGAAGATAACTGATTAATCTTATCGTTCATCTATAAGTCCGGGACGACATCCGGCGAGCCCTCCGCAAGTTAAACTTGTATAGGCTTTTCATTTCGTCCGGGTGTCCCTATCAATCCTTGCCATGCTCTATCATATCTTGTAACATACGAGTATCTCAACCGAGCTGTAAGGCCTAGGAACGCGTTCATTCCAAGTATGGTTCACCCTAGGAAACGCGGCGGGTGGCAGTTGGTGTTTCAAGACCAACCGGCTTGAATGGTAAGGTAGGGGCCACTCAGATCTTACAGGCGTTATCTCACCGCCAATTAAAACAAGTGACAAGCATCACATTTTCATATGTATGCACAGGAATAAGCAACCAGATGAAAATGTGACGCTTGTCATATGTTTTGATGGGCGGTTATATAACAGGCTGTAGGATCTGAGTGGTCCCTACCTTATTATCGAACGTAGTAGTTCATTCGTGCCTTCCGGAGCCCAATGCGCGTAGAAAGCCCGTTTATTGCATAGAAAATATTTCCGTGGTGGGGGCGCTATCCTAATCGCCGGGGTCTCACTTGTGCACCCGACTAAAGGACACACCTTTGGAGCACTTAGTGAAAATGATATAGCGTTTTCATAATCGAAGCTTTTACACTCCGAATTAGCGAGACGCGTATAGTATCCTTCTGCGCCCTGGAACCACATTACCGTTTTAAACCCAAATCTTTGGTTTTGAGAAAAAGCGGGGCATATACATAAACACCCAAGGTTTGAAAAGCACCAAGGACCCTGTCCGTCACACGCCAATGCAATGCATAATTTTCCTTATCGCCGCCACTCGATCAACCATAACCGGTGGTAGGCGCCCAAGTTCGCCCTTATAACCAAACAACTCGGGGTGAATTCACGCACTGGTGTCCTACCGTCTTTCCGCGACATTTATGTCACTCGCCCTTTACTATGAATCATCTTTTACCTCGCGAAATCATGATCAGCGTCTTGTCCTTCGCCGTTTGGGCACTTCAACCGTGCTCGAGCCCCCTGTCAACGCCAGTGAAGCGACAGTTCCCCTTAGGATTTTCGCAAGCGTCCAAATATTACCGTGAAATGCTTTTATCCGAGTGGTTCCATCTCCTAACCCTACACTCCCCCGATGACCTAAGGCATCCACTATGCGCGCAAATCTTGATTCACGTTCGGTATGCATAGTTGTATTTGTTTGCCCGGATCATCTCGCTTACATTGAATAGAGCATTGACACTCAAGGAAGGCTCACTCATGCCGCGATCGTATATTCGGACTCTTGGTACTCCAGAGTTCCAACGTGTGCACACCATCACGCTGGACTGTCACAATGACGTAGGGTGTACCTCATCCAGCAACTGCAAGGGCGGTCAATGGTCCTATAAAAAGATCATGCCACGCCTCCCACGATGTCTAAAATCGCTCATCGTGCTGAACGCGCACGGCCCGGATCTCCAGGTTATCCAGCAGGCTGTAGACCAATGCCCTGATCTCGAACACCTCTGTCTCGGTCGGTGCACCAAGTTTAACAGGCCGAATAACTGCCCTTTCTGGAAGAAGTTTCCCGACGACCACGACTCGTATTTCTCTATCAAAGGAGTCGAAGGATACGCTGTAGGTCGCTTAACCTTGTGAGGTTAGGGATAAAACTAAGTATTAATTGAAATTTACAGAAAGCGCTAGGAACCGAACTTAAACGGCTGAAAAGGCTCAAGTCCATATACGTCAATGTCTACCTAACCGACACAAAGTACCTGTCTCCTGAGGAGAACAGCACGAGGCCGGTCTCTGAATCCGCAGCGCCTATTACGCAAGATAGAGCACCAGAGACTCCTAGCCCTGGGAGAGCCTCAGCCCGGTCACACGCGCCAAATAATCAGGCAGCTGATACACCAAGCCAGCCTGCATCTTCCGAATCCAAAGACCGAGACGATACAAATATGGCTGAGAAATCTGCTGTCCGCATCCTGTTCGAGTGCCACAGTGCGCTCCAGTATGCCGCATTTATCTCATATTGGTCTCCAGACCATCTCTCGTGGAGCTGTCATAGCCGTAACCCCGAGAAAACCGTACAGATACCGTACATGTGGTCTCACCTGACGCTTCCCGAGCCCGGCGGAAAGTCCTCTCCTCCGCCTGATAATCTAATGGATGGTTCAAGGAGACGAACGTGATTATGTGCGGGGGCGGACACCACGACAAGCGCCGTAGTTGCCGGACAATGAACGCTTGTTCTGGACCGTCGTCGCGGTTTATTTATGTTCGTGACCTGGGCACTGATTTAGTTCTGTTCTAGATGCTTCCTCAGTGCCCGGAGTATTTATTTATGCTGGCCATTAGACCTGATATGAACCCCGAAATTGTTGAGACTTACTCTGCTAATTCCCCAACGCAATGGCCGTGTCTAACGGCTAATAAGGCAAACATGTTAATTTTTGTATGTGGTGATATCCTGATTCCTGACATTGTGATATGATTTGAACCACACCTCATGCGACGAGAAATGACTTGTGTGATTCTACACGGCCGGGTAGGAGAAGTGTCGGCTGTTATAGCATTCGAGTAGTCCTAGCCTCTTGGACGGAAGACGTAGTTTAAATATCAACCCTCCCTGTAATCCAGACGCTATCCGTCTTTCCCCCGTTACCGAACATCTGGGTGTATGCGTACACACTTCCGCGTCGTCAAAGCGTAAGTGTATGTGATCACTGTTGAGTTTTTTGAACCCCAATACTTCATTCTCCCCCGGAAGACCTAGGAATGTTGGGCAAAATGTAATAACCCCCTAAACGTTGGACATGG
>WSLN01000232.1:0-20621 GCA_019677355.1 Ceratobasidium sp. 370
TGGTGGTTGGTGTTGAGGGTGGGCATGATGAACATCGTGTACAAACACTGGATTACATAAGCGCTGGCGCTCCGCATAACATTGTAAGTCTTGTGGTGCAAGTACAGTGGGCCGGCCCTAAATAACATTACATATGAGATATTAAAGGCCCATAAATATATCCTGCTATGCAGTGCTACGTAGTCAACACCTAATTACATAGAATCCTGTATATTCCACTTTCCTACAGAAAGCTACTGTAGCTAACTGTAGCTATGTGCTAAGTACATAGGGCTACGTAAACTGACCACCTACTATGTTGCACTATGTAGTCCTCTGTAGCACAGTGTAGCACAGGTGCAGTTTGTCACCCTACAGAAGAATTCTGGTTTTTCCTGATGTGGTTGCAGTATCTGGCAAAGTCGGTCACAACCAGCTACAGTTTTCTGGTACCCCAGTATACCATTAGCACATATTGATACCTCTTGTTCTGGTAGCTGTAATTGTATCATTGTGATCAAATATCATTCGATCATTCGATCATACAACCAAGTTCATTGTGGTACTCGTGGTGATGAGAAGTGTGAGAATGATGCACATGAGGATCTCGTCATCTCCTCACCATGCCATCTGCCGGTATGAGTGATTTTTCTGAGGGCTTGCATGGCCAAATTATCACTCTGTGTTATGAAGGCTACAGCTATAATAATATGGCAAACAAACTATGTGTTTCCAAGACTGGTGTCTGGAAAACAGGTCTCCAGTTCAAAAAACATAATACCTACTGTTCTTTGCCTCGATCTGGTCGTCCCCATGCTGTATCTGCCCATACTGAGTGCCAGGTCATATGTACACTGTGTAGCCACCAATTTGACTCTTATAGAACCATTGCTGAGATGGTTGGGGGTGTCACTCAGTTTCAAGTCTGGGACATTGCACACTGGCATGAGTTCCACCATTGCTCTGCCCACCAAAAACCTTACATGAGTGCCAAAACAACTGGCAAACGTCTCACTTCGGGTGAGGAGAATGAAAAGAGGGACCAGAATGGTGTCATGTGGTCAGATGAGAGCACGATTGAGACAGGAGCACACCCAAGGTGCCAAATGGTCACCCGGAGACCAGGTGAGGAATACCTACCCTCAACTGTTGTACCCACCTTTCGTAGCAGCCATAAATCACTCATGGTGTCAGGATCCATTGCACATGGGTGAAAGGGACCACTTATCCACATCATACCAGCTGGCCAAGGCCCAAAATCCTCAAAACGCCAAGGAGCTGGTGGAATGACAGGTCAGGACTATGTAGACCAGGTCCTTAAAGGGCCTCTGCTTGATTTTTATCAGAAGCTGGAGGGTGAGAGAGGTCAGGAGATGTTGCTGGTGGAAGATGGATCTGGCCTGCATTGGCAGAAGTCAACACAGGCTGCACAGAAGGACCTTGGCATCAAATCACTCCCCCACCCTCCTTATTCCCCTGACCTAAACCCCATTGAGCCAATCTGGCTTCTGCTCAAAAATCACATTGCTGACATCCCTGGCTCTGAGAAGGGCCTTGACAAACTTTGGGCAGCTGCACAGCAAGCCTGGGCTTCAATTATGGATGAGGAAGTGGCAAAGTATACATCCAAAATGGTTGCTCAGGTGGAGGAGGTCAAGAGGGTTAAAGGATATCAAACAAGTTTCTAATATTTCTCTACAGTGTGCTCAACAAAATGTATGGGTTTTGATCTGAATATGATTGCTTACCTTGGTGCAGCAAGGGTTGGAAGAGTGGGTGATGAGGCATATCATGTGCCTCATTCTCACACTTCTTGTCACCACAAGTACAAGTTGCTGTTCCTGACCAGAGCCTAGGTATCTGGCAAAGGTACAACACATCATAATAGATAAATTTGCAAGGGAGTGGGC
Organism: Ceratobasidium sp. 370; assembly: GCA_019677355.1. NCBI lineage: Eukaryota > Fungi > Basidiomycota > Agaricomycetes > Cantharellales > Ceratobasidiaceae > Ceratobasidium > Ceratobasidium sp. 370. The sequence continues at coordinate 1,890 of WSLN01000232.1, forward strand.
GCAGCCATGGTCTTGAGGGTGTATGGCACAACTCAAGTACACTCAGGCGCCAGGCTAGGCAACCAGGATCAGTGTACTGTCTTGGAGGCAGAACTGGTGGGCATCCTCCGCACCATGCAGATTTTGACCAGGCTCAGAGTCATTGATGACGCCATCATCTACATTGACTTGCAGCTAGCCATCACATGGATAGAAGCCGCAATGTTTGGAGGCCCTCCAGCCCAATTCGACAGCCAACATGCAGGCGGCCTTGTCATCGACTGCAGGTGACCTTGGGGCAATGGCTCCACCCCCCAGGCAGTTGCAGATGCTCACCATCTTGGAAATGGCCAGGGAGTGAACTTCGACCCTGGAGAGGCAGGTGGCCAAGATCCAAGGGAGATGTGCCAGAATTTTGCCAGATTCCAGTACCTGCAGCTGGAATCCCCCACTTTTAGGTCATTCCTGCACCTGCACCTGCACCTGCAGCCGGAATGCCAGAATTCCAGTGGAATTCCAGCACTATGCAGGATTTTGCAGGAATGCAGGAATTCCAGCAATGAACAACTTTAAATCTGCATTTATCACAGTGCGTAGTAGCTCATTAAATGCGCAAAAATCAGCGCTTTCAAACCGTATGATTCAAGTTGTTCAACATGCACACACAGCGGCATCGCTGCCCATTTACTGCCATAAGGATAATGCATCAATAATTAGCCACCTTTGAAACACAACAGAAATTTTTTCTATATAGCTCATAGAATGCGCATAAATCATGGCTTTCTAGCAATATGCTTGGGCAGGCACCAAAGGCCCCAGTGCTTGAGATCACAGCAAGTCAATGCTCAAGAAATATTCACACAAGTGCGCAGATGCACAAACTCACCTTAATCAGAGGATTCGGCATTTCCGAATAGCACCAATGCATTCCTGAGGTCAGAAAACCCCTAGGTATGTGTGTTGCTTTTGTATTGTCATCTTGGATCACTGTGAACCATACTCACCCAAGCAGGCACTGCATTGAAGATCCACGTCAGGAAAAATGTTGAAAATTTATTATGGTAAATTAACCTTAATTTACCCTAATTATTGGGTTATGCGGATTTCTGTCCCCCCCTGTTTCGCTAACAAAAATTGGCCTAAATTACCCTGGGGGGTATTTCAATTTAGCTCAATTTAGCCTAATTTAATGAATTTAGCATGGATTTATCCCCACCAAAGTCCCTCCCCATCCCTCAAAGTTGTTGCTAAAGCCATCTCCTGCCTGTCAACAGCACCTATGATGAGTTCCAAGTGTGCTGCTATGCATTCAGGGGTTGCTTAAACCAAATTTACCTAAATTCTATTAAATTGGGATAATTTGCCTAAATTAGGATCCTGGGATCCTAATTATTTTTCCAGTTTTTTCTGACGCATGAAAGGGCAGAGTGTAAGTGAACAGTTGTTTTAATACCACTTCAACATGTTGCAGCCCATTGGATAGGGGTAACTGACCTCTCTGAACACACTGGTGTCTTCAGAATTGCTTGAATCTGTCAGGGTACGCAGGTACAGCAGTGACCAGGGGGATTTCCTGTGTCAGGGGATGTTTTTACAGCATTTCCCCCCTCAAAACACATTCAATAGAGCTGAAACCTTGGCTACAGTATCTTCTAGGTGGATCGCATCGGATCCGCACAGGGGAGCGATGTTTGCATGGTTGGTTTCACTAGTGTCTGTGGCGCTGATCAGGGGTATTTGCCCCTAAAATCGGTAATAGCTCCTCGTTGAGGGCGATTCAGGACATGAAAGTATACTCATTCAACTCGTAAAAGCAATACACATCGATTGATATGTATTTCACCGTGTTTGGATGTGTATCTAGGTTACCATGCAGGTTGCGCATTGCCAGCATTATTCTTTTGACAGTAATCGGGCACGATCTCTGTGAATACTGAGCCGTTGGGAGTACTGAAAATATTACTGAACTCGCGTGAATTTTGCGCATTTAATGATGTATAGCAAGTACTGAATAACGTAGCTCATGTGTGACTGCAGGTATGCAGGTATGCAGGATTCTGCAGGAATGGAGGTATGCCAGATTCTGGCAGGTTCAGGCTGAATCCTGCACCTGCACCTGCACCTGCACCTGCACCTGCACCTACATTGCCAGAATCTGGGGCAGCTCCCTTACCAAGATCTGGATGCAGTCAGAGGTGGAGCCCCACTACTTGCCTGGCCCCTTGACTCAAGCAGCAGCTGCTCCCCTGCTGCTTCTCTTGTCACTGATCCGCCCTCCTTACACCCAATGGGACTGTGCCAGCCTGCCACCTAGCAGTAGGCCCTCCTGGGCTCCTCCCTCAGCCACAGATGACATACCCCAGGTATGTGATATTTTTGTCTACCCTGCTGGACCATTGACCACTGCCCCGATTCACTAGGCTCAGGAAGCAGCTCCAGCAAGTGAGTTGACAAGCACACTCCCTGCCAGTGTTGCTGTGCCTGTGACTGTGCACAAGAGAGGTACATGAACACACCACCCACAACCATGTTTTGTTGCAGCTAATACACTCAGTATTTTATTTTCTTCCTCAGCCAGGTTGCCCCAGCTTCACAGATCAACTGGGTCCTTGGATCTGGCTACTGGTATCTGTGGCATGTCTATCAGTGAATACATGTTTGACCTCATGCCAACATGCTGCAGGCTCTGACGTTGTGAATATTGGTCAATCCTTCATAGCACCTGAGAGTGAACCAGAGTGCGCGTCTGCAGAAGACAGGGAGATGGTGCCCCCCCCCAAAGGGTGCAGTGTCAGAGAGACCTGCTTCTTTGATGAGCTCCCCACTTGTGCCTGCACCCCTGGAGCCAGCCACCCCAGCTTCTCGTTCAATTGGTCCAGTGGATTCTGATCCCCTCCCCTGCCACCTCTGGGCTCACTAATGCTTATACCCTCTCCTGCTCCAATGCCCACAGGAGCTCCTCCACTGCCTCTGCCAGCCTTGGCCCACATGGCTGCCAGGCCAGCCACTGGGGCTCCTTCTGGCCACCGCTTGGTACCAGTGAGTAGCCCAGACACTGGTGGCATCAACATGCTTGAAGGCCAAAGCTCCAGGATGCGTCCTCGCACTAAGGTGACCTAGCAGGCACAGACACTGGTTTGGCGAGACAGCCACAGTGCAAAAGTCTTGTCGCCTCTTGGCAATTTTCTGGCACCCTGGTTGATGCTCTTTTTAAAAAAATACATATATTTATGAAAATCTTTGTATCTCATGCCTCTGTAACCAACTTGAATTCAGGAAGCATATACTCTTGACACAGCTAGAGAACTGGCATCCCCTCAGAATCCAATTAATGAACTAAACAAACTGTTAACAAGGGCTGGACCATTTGTATTCACCTTCTCATGAGGCTCAAAGGTCACTTTCTCTGGTGGGCTGGCTATTAACAGGTATTTAGTTTTTAGGCACAAACATACCCCATGATGTCAGGGTAGCCATTTATTTTACTAAAGCTCATATATACTAGCACTGGCCTGCTCTGGCCCACTGACTTTGCTTCTGCTATTTACTATGTGTGAGTGCTAGTTGGTGACATGTCAGTCTGTCCTGTCCCACTTGGTAAGGTGTCAATATAATGAAGCATGAAGCAACAATGTGTACAATGGTGGGAGCTTGACCCAGTTTTTAAGAAACCACATGTCAAGCACAAGCCTTGACACAAACAGGGCGGAGTGAGGTTAGCATGCTCATTTGCAGGGATGTGCATCTGGAAATCTTATGGCACGTTACCAAAGAGCCTATCTGGAGGGGTACTGCTTGGACAAGTCATGACTGGGCTTGTCAGTTCAATGCAACAGCTCAGCTCAAAGGGATTGGCAGGTGCAAGTTATTGTCATTTGCAAATAGCATTGCAAAGTAAGTGCCAACTCTTTTTCAAGCTTGTGAGGCCAGAATACTTTTTTTTTTAAAAATCAAAATTTATTGTTGTTTGAAGGCATAGCCTTATGTTTCAACATCAGAAGAGAAAGAGAGAGACAGAAAACAGGGCTCGAGTGCAATACAAAGCTGATGAGGTAGAGGAGAAAGAGGAGACTTTGTTCAGGAGACTTTATAGTAGCGATCTATACATGTGAAGGCAAAAACGCAGCAGGGGAGCACGTCGAAAAGCGAGATGAGGAAAAGATCAGGTAATGAAGTCAGAGAAGTGGAAAGTGCGCCAAATGTGGTTGAAGAGAGTGGGCAGCACTGCAATGTCTGTGAGGAGGAAGGAGATACCAAAATACTTTTCATCCATATCTCCCTCAGTTCGCGTCATATAGCTTAGTGTAATATACCATTCGAATCGGAAGCGCAGCGTGCAGATGCAAGGCTAGTTTATGGAGTGTGAGACATACATTATAAAATCGACGAAGAATACCCCCCTTCCAGCAGTTTTCAGCCATATCGCCGTCGCTATTGCCTTTAAAAATATGCAAAATTCAGATTTGAAACCTACGTACATTTTCTGAGGTGCGACAATAGATATGCTAAGTACATGTGGGGTTGATATATCGCAATAATGAGGCTGATGCTTGGCCAAGGTTTGAGTCTCAATTTCATATTCTGTTTGGCCTTTCTTCCATTGACAGTGATCCTCAGAAGCCACTTGCTATACACTATAAGCCTACCATGACCAACACTTGTGAGCAGAAGCGTAAATCTGAGCATGAGGAGTGTAACAAGCATGCTTGTGCTGATTCCAATGCTTCTGCACCTGAAGTAAGCAAGTCAAGCTGGGTAAGCTTATGTAAAATTGAGCACAAATTACTTAGGATACTGACCTTGAGCATACCAGTGGTCTCAAACAGTGAAGACGAGCTCGAAGTGGTGTTTTTGCGAATACCACTGCTTCACCTCCACTGGAACTTGAAGATGAAGATGAGGAGGGGTTTTCTCAGGCCGAGCACAAGGAATTCCTCCAGGATCCTGATGCTGATTGCGAAGTGTCCTCCCCTGCTGAGGAGCAGCCTGTTTCACAGGCAGATTCACTGGTGAGTCCTTGCTTTGTATGTTATCTAGCTTGAAAAATCGACCCTATTGATTGCTCTCCAGATCCCGAGCCTATTCCCTGAATAGACTTGGTATACCTGATCCCTAAAAGTGGCAGCTCTGGTGCTACTCCCTGTCAACTCCACACCCAGGTTTCCTTCTACAAGTTCCGCAAACTTTTGGCTCAGTCAATCAATGAGACCAATCTTGATGACACTGTGGTTCATTGCCAGTTCAACACTAAGTTTGAGGCCGGTGCTTGTGGAGAGGGTGTAGGGAATATATGATTAGACACATGATGGTATAGTACATGGGGGTACGTGAGAGGATATCGACAAACAGCTCTTGCTCTTCCAGTGAGAGTGGGGGATGCCTGTGGCGCCTGGGGCATGCAGGTGTGACCGGACACCCAGACCATGAGACAACTCACAGGGCTGGGTTGGGAGAGAAGGAGCTGGGATGGCAATTGGACAGTCAGATGGGGATGGAGGGTGGGTGCTAAAAAGAGGGAGCGCGCGAGTTGGTGCCACCCTAGGTGGTGGACAAGGCGAGCAACTGGCTCACACACCATGTGGCACTGCCATGTGATGTGAGTGTAAGCGCCAGGCTTGTACTCCAACTCAGTATATGTCATGCTCCTCTGTGGCTCTGTCACATGACCTTCCAACCCTTTGTTAACAGAAAGGCAGCTCTAAATCCAAGTGTTGTACTTCAAACTCAGGGAAAGATGGCGATTCTGATCGTGAAGATAACAAGACTTGGAAGATCTTGTGTGACCTCTGAAAGGAGCACGGCTGCCATCAACCAGGCCATACAATCTGTTATCAGCTTGATAACATCTGCTATCCCCTTATGCCCCAGGATCTCTCAATGTGGGCAACTGTCGTAGTATGTATTTTTGCATTTCTGGGTATTATTCATTCTGACTATTGCATGTGAAGCAAAACAACAAGGCAACTATCACTGAACCTCCTGAGCCTGCCAAGAGATTAGTCAGTGCCTTGGTGCATCTATATCAAATGGGAGAACCAATACCATATGCAATTCTGTGCTTCAGGAATCATGGAACGTCTAAGAAGCCCAGGGCTACCCCATTGGGTGACCATGTGACTTCTCATGACAAATGGTCAGATGGTCCAGGCCATAGGTTATTCAGAGAAACCAGGTATGGGCCAGGTATATTTCTTTTTTTGCAGCATATATGCTCCTGCGTGACATTAGGTTGCAGCCCTGCCTGGCGTTGAGTGACAACTGGAATGTGGTTGCAGTGTAGAGGGTGGCTGTGGTGGTGGCTGTGGTGGTGGCTGTGGTGGTGATGACGAGTGGTGTCACCCAAGGTGTCAGGGGTCATTGGGCGACACCAATGTCACACAACACAAGCAGATGGCATGCATGCATGAGAATGGGGGTGGTCAACATGCCAGATGGCTCACTTGGCGCACCATGGAGGACACAACAACTGGGCCCAGAAATGACACACTGAATCACCAACATGCCATATGGTGCACTTGGTGCGCCATAGACAGCAGAACAATGGGGTATGGGCAACACATCAACTGGGTCTAGAAAATAGCACATGAAATGCCCAATACACTATATGGTGCACTCAGTGCACCATGGATGGCACAACAACCAGGGCCAAAAAAATGGGACATTATATCACCAACATGCCATATGGCACACTAGGTGCACCATGGACAACACAACAACCCAGGCCAACAATTCAGACATTGAATTACCAACATGCCATATGGTACACCTCGTGTGCCATGCAGTCCACATCCAATCAGAACACTCATTCACTAGCCAAGGTTTTTTATTTGCACCCCTAGCAGGTAGCCATGAATTTTCTTTATCTAACATCTCTTTGGGCTTGCACACAGTCTGATCTTGCTGGCACTTTTTCCACACCATCAACATGTTGGTAGAATCAGGTCACATGACCTGTGGCTATGCATGTTTGGAAGCATTCAAAGGGTTTTCCTCAACAATGTCATAGTGAATACAGCCTAGAAAAAAAGTTTGTATTAGGAGAGCTGGCAGTTGTGATTCCAACCATAGTAAAATGAAGCCAACATGCCCACCAATTCATAGCATACTGGATGGTTGCAAATTTTCATTGCCACCTGGCATAGCACATGGTGCACCTGGTGTGCCGACAAGGCCACCGGACTGTGAGTACATGGACAGCAAAAAAGAATACTGAACCAAACAACGTTCCAGTATATAACCCCCTCCCCCTCCCCTTGCCTAACCTGAATCTCATGCCACCCCCTGACCACCCACCCTCCTGCCCCCTCCCCATTTATACTACCCTCAATATGCCAGCCTAATGCCCTTTTGATGGACACCCTCATCCAGTTGAGCACATTGAGTTCTCAGATGAGGAGGAGGAGGAACAGAGGGAAGTGGAATGTCTTGACAATGGGCCCAACCCCTTGCCTCTTCAAATCCAGGATGCCCTAGACAGCAACCTCCCACAGCTTTTGTTTGGTACATTGGACAACTGGAACACAATCTTCTGGTGGCTGGCCAAGAAGGACATCATCAAACGAAACAAATTCACCTTGACTGGCCACTTTTTTTATTCCAAGCTGAATGAGACACAACATCTCATCTTTGACCCCAAACAGGATTGTCGACCCTGGGAGACATGATTTTCACCCAGCTTTGTGATATTCACTCAATCCTCAGGACCATCGAGGGGGACTTTCCCATTTGTCCCACCACAAACATCCAGTACTACAGGCTCCCCAACATTGGCTACACCTTGATGTCAAACCTGCACATTGCACCACTCAGGGTGCCAACCAACAGGGATGAAGTTGTAAATCCTCAATGCAAATATTGTCTGATTGCTTTCTGATCATCACGTTTAAGCTTAGACCACTATGATCCCAAACTGCCAATTTGCGCAGATCAGTCATGCCCTCATATGTGTCATGCCGCTGGGGCTGATGAATCAATTGAAACATCAAAGCAACAGCTGTTATGTTGGGGACCATTACCTCTGGCACTTTTACAACCTTGGAGTTCACCCAGCTGCCCAGGAACAACTCCCCAATCACTACAAACACACCTGGCCTGTTGATTTTGACACCAAGCACTACAGAGCCCAATCCACTTCCAGCACCCATCTGCAGCAGATGTTGCAGGACGTTGAAGGGTGAGAGCTCAACCCATTACTGGCATGCATCCATGAGCTGGTGATGCATATGAGGACCTCAGCTGGGCCTGTGGGTTTTTTTCCTGTTAGAGCTTCAGGCTGTGAAGAATTGGTCAGTACACCTACATGAGAAAGTCTGTACTTAGAAGTCATTCTGTACATACCCTGTTATCATTGATATATACCAAAGCTGTTATTTCCTGTACAAGTTGAAAAAATCCTGTTGGATTGTGGTTGTGGAGCAATGAATGTTTCAGCACATCATGAAGCACCACAATCCAACGTTCACTTGGTCTGTGTGTGCTGGGTCAGGTGGAGCCAACCACTTCGATTGTTGCCTAAGTCACACCCACCTCCAACAACACCTTGTCCCTTCTCCACCCCTAGGCAAACAACATCAAGTGTAAGGCATTGCTTAAGGTGTGTCTTTTAGCTGGTCATCACAGATGGTTCTCTGAGATTATATTATGCTCAAAAAAGTCAGATGTATTTACACAGTAAAATAAAAAGAATTCATTGTCCTCAAGGTAGAAGTGGTGTGTACGATTGTATGCATGAACATTGGGTAACAAAACTTGGTGCGCATATTGGCGTATTGGTGCATTGAGGGTGTACTCCTGAGGCATATAAACTGACTGAATTTCATTGATGCTCATGCACCGTGTTCGCAGATTGTGGAGTTGAACACATACCTCAAGCAGTGTTTGGTGCCCTTCAGGGTCACAATGTCAGGAGGTAATTGAAGCAGTGCAATCACTGCCTGCAACGAGCACATGCCCCACTCCACAGCCTGACATGCCTGTGTTAGGTTATTACTGTACTGGATTGCTCTCTGACACTCATCCTGATTTGCAGGAAGCCAACTCCCTTTCTTGAGTGGGGTGTGTATTTTGCCCAACAGCACAGCTGAGTTGTCTGGAATGCAGTGTTGGTGATCAGGAAAAATCCTGCAGGTGTGTTGTTAATCAACATCAAATATACATCCCAGGCTGTCTAAGCATCATGCCAGCTGCCTGGTGTGTTGAGTTTGCCCACAATGACACACCCTACATAACAGATATGAGTGAGTGCAGATCAATCTTCAAAAATGATTTTGTGCTCAACGTCAGGTGAAAAAACAAATATGTTGCTTATCTGGTGTGAGTGCAACCAGCCATTGAACATTGCCTCCTCTTCTTGTGGGTCCAAGCTAGTTCTGATTGGTAGGCTCAAGCTGCCAATAAACCTGAATGCCCCATTGATTGTAGGGTGTCATCACGGAATCAATCTGAAAACTCCTTCATGTGAGCTGGAGTTGGCCAATTGATTTGACTTTCAGGGACACAATGAAGGATTAGTAGGGCAAATGATAGGTAACAGGACAAAACTGAAGGAACAAGTGCAAAGGTTTGCTCCAAAGCGGACTTGCTTTCAGTTGAGGTCAACCAATACAAAGCCAAGCCCAGCACACCATCAGCTTGAAGTGATTGCCTCCAAAGGCAAGGCCATCCCTGCTTGCTTATGTCCTGTCGACTAATGGTGTGTGTATTCCATAACTCCTCAAATCCGTTCTTGAGAAGGTACTCAAACATTTCAACATGTAGTGCCATCATTGCCATGTAGGCCTGGCATCATGACTTATGTAACGGTCATGACGGGTAGCAAGGATTATACTGAGATTTATCATATTTTATCTGAAGCATAGTGACCCACCTGAGAAGTCACATGACCTAAGTGCCCTGCTTAGTCAGCTTGCACGCTGAGCTTTGCGCCCTATGTGCCTGAGCGTGAGCTGTGAGTGACTAAGCATGTGACATGACCTTTGGACCTAGCTTGGCTCCTATAAGATTCAGAGCCACAAAACACTTGGACACTACTTACCTAAGGCCTTACTATGTACACAAGCTACCACAACATAGGACAACTGCCCATTGACAGTCATGTGACTGAACAACAAACAACAAAATCACCTCATAGCCTGCAAGTGCTGGTGTCAGGTGACCACTGATTGACCAATCACAGCCTGGTAGCACGTGCTGTGGAGAGGTATGAATTGACTCATCATGTAACATGTATATAAGGAGAGAGCAAGCAAACTGAGGCCCTCAGTTTGCTTTATCTTGTCCACCACCACAGTGTACTACGTAGCCATAGAATACAACATACAGATCACCACAGACAATGACCAGGAACAAAAGTAACAGCATAGTAGCCACCACTCAAGAGCCAGCCACAAGATTGAAAAAGAGTACATTGCAACTCCTGGTTGTTGTAGCTTCAGCACACCTGTTGCCATGGTGTGTTGTATTGAGGAGTGGGCAATAGGTGTGAGCAGAGTAGGTGGTGATAACAAGGATGGTGCTGCAAGACCTTCAGGATCTTGGTGAGATGAGTGAGGAGAACAAGAGCAGCCAATTTCCTGAATTTGAGTCAAGGAGTCTGCCACTTTGTACAAAAAAGAGTAGAATATACAGAATAATTACAGTTTGTTGGTCATCTTAAGTGATACATGGTGGGAATGCTTGAGCACGAGGTAACAAACACAAATATCCAGCATACACCTCACTCAACATGACATACCGCCCGGGGGTCTGTCCATAGCCGATTTTTGTACCAAAAAGCTTAGCTTAGATTAGCTTTAGCACTTACGGGAAGTCATCCACTATATACCACCAAACCTCCAGCTTTGGAGCAGGCTCATCTGATCTGTGCTCTTTGCGAATAATGTCTCATCATCAACCATCGTCGGCCACGGACATTGTCCTCCGCTTGGCTCAGCTTCTGGGCTTGAGGCTCTTCATTTGAGCGACTACGTGCTCCCTGCTGACAGTTGGGCCTGGTTGCCTCATGACCTTGTGGCCTTTTGTCTAACACAACCCCGTGTAGCTGACCAAGAAATGATCCTGGAAACAATGGACTTGGGCTGGGGCCCGCCAGTTGCAGTCTGAGATGCAGGAAGCTCAATTGACACTGGGGAGGTGGACCTTGAGTGATATCCCCAATCACTGTCTGCCCACCACTCCTCAAGTTGTAGCAGAGCTGGTGATTGTTCCTCGATGGGTGAGGTGAGGTTGTGCTCTTGAAGCATCTTGGAGTGAACTAGGTCAGTCAGATGGAGTGATGGGGGCATTGACAGAGCCTGGGGGGGATGAGTAGGGGCTGGGGTTACTGTAGAAGCATCAGAAACAGAGAACCTGACATTGGCTAGACTGGCTAGTAGATCGGTGTCCAAATCCACTTGGCTCAAACCCTGAGAGCTTGGTAAATCTGTTTTGATGTAAGTCTGCGACACAGAGTGGACCAGCGAAACGAACAGCACACCATCAACCTGAGCAAGCTGCCATCTACAAGTAATTTTTGGAACCAGGACATTGCTGTCTGCACCACCACCACCAGCAGAAGCAGAGGGGCCTGAATTAAAGTGGTTAGACGTGGTCTCCCAAGGGCCTAGAGGATGGAGCTTGTATGTTGGCCTTCCCCTTTCCCTTCGGATCACTCGGTGAGGATGAGATATTGGGCTCTGTGTGGAGCTGGTCAGTTGAGGTGACGAATGTACTCTGGGAAGCTTCTTCCACGCTGAGTGGTCCAGGGGGCATGGAGGGCTCAGGTGTGCCACAAGCCAGGGGTGTTTCGCTCTTGCTGCAGCCACATTGTTCCACCCCAACAGGCTTCTGCTCGGTAGGCCTAGGCTTGACATGGGTTGACTTTTTGCCTCTAGAAGTCTTTGTGCCTGCTGCTCCCAGTTCATCTGCTTGATCTTCTTCTTCAGATTGTGGGTCCATATCCCATCCATATATGGAGTGCAGCAAGTTCTTGTCTTGGACCAGGTCGTCTTGCATGAGTGACTTGCCATTAGCATATCCTAACATCATCTCATCTGCAGTGTCATGAGCGATCGGCCAGTATAAGTGAACAGTCCTCTCCTGTCCCTTTCACCAAGCCCTACCCAAAATTTGGAGCAAATCCAAGTAGGACCACAGTTGATCCTGAATGAGATCTGATTATCATACTGTGCCGGAAAGGCAATTTTGCAAACAAGCTTACCATGACAACTACAATACAGGCCCAGGTAATATTGAGACCCACGGCCCTGACGTTGCTCATGAGCAACACCAATGCTTCTGCATCTTCATGGAACTGCTTAAGTGCCAGGTTCTGCACCTTGACCGTTGTAGTGCCATCAAATTCCTGATATCTGATACCATGAAGTTCAAGAACCTATCACCAAAGTTAATTCACAGTGGATAGACACCCCATGTTCTCTTACCTTCTTGATGATTTGCCTTGGAATGCGATACAGTGCAAAGATGATGAACTTTCAGGGAGTTGCATCTACAACCATGCCTTGTGCCACTTCAGTGCTGTTTGTCTCCACATGATGGCCCAGAGACTTAGACTCGTCACCAGCTGATGGTTGCAAAGCAGCATCCAGTGAAGGAACCGATTGGCCATCCTCCCATCGGAACAGGAGCAGTGCAGCATTCAGATCTTCACCATAGTGTAAGATGATCTTGATCATTGCTCGAAGTTTCGAAGAGGCTATTTTGTGGAAATCCTGCATTGTCCAAGATTCCCACCAGACCTCCAGCTTCTGCTGGCTCAACAAGTTCCAGTGGAACATCACAAAATGATGATCAATCAAGAAATTCTGTGAAAGATCAAGATGGGCAATCAACTATCCTGAAACTGGGGGAAACTTACAACCCAGGGCACCTCTCCAGCTTTACCTGAGCTATCAATAAATGGAGTCAGTAGATGAAAAATACAGATGGCTGGATCACTCACACTGAACTGGGCTTCTTGGCTCCTATCACCTTGATAGCTTCTAGCTCCACATTGGTTAGGACCAGGTAAATGATTGACTTGATGTATGGTGCAAGCTTGGAGAACTACTGGCAATCTTATACACTCTTCAGTGATCCTGGGAAGTGGGCAAAGCACTGGTGCTCAGCATTGCGACTTGACCACAGGCAACCAAGGCTTGTCCCAGATATCTTTTGGGCTGATTCGGTTCAGTGACCTCAAACAGGTCTGGTTTGAGGATCCCATGCTGCACAGGATCTGTGCCACCTCCATGTCAGCCATTGCTTGAGTCACTCCATGGATTCACAATAGTTGGTGAGTGACCTGTGTCATCATGCTGGAGTGAGCCTTGCTGTACAGTACCACTTTGCCAAAGTCCAAACTCACCCACACTGCCTGCTTGTGTGTACACATTCAGTGCACCACCACTGACAGGTGGCAAGGATCACAGGCACAGATGGGATAATTAATAAGCACATTCATGAGTGGCCCATGCAGAAATGTGCATAAATCTGATTCAAGCTGGCAACTCATTCAGAGGAAACAGCAGATCAGTGCTGTGATCTGGTTTGAATATTTGAGAACTGTACCTGGTGCAACTGTGTCAAATGTGGCCCCATGTGGTGCCCAGGCTTTTTGCATCTGGCCAGCCCTTTAGGCTTGCATGCTGGTGCTGGTTAAACAAAGTCTACCTGGCCTAGCAGTGATCCAGAGGTCTTCTGCTCTGTCTGGCACAGCTCCAAGTTCCTGGAGGTCACAAATGTCCTTGCCGACTGGATGCTGCAGCCAACAAAGTTGTGAAAGAAATGGGCTGAGGTTGATATATGGCCACACAGGCAGTATCCAGAGGGGCTCAGATGCTACCTGCAGAGTTGCTCTGACAGCTTCCCAGATGGTGTCGGTGTCATCATAAGCTTGGATGCAACACCTTCGAGACTGTCAAAGTGGTCCAACCAGTAGTTGAAACCAGGTTGAGCCCCTTGGGTGATTTTTGGTAAAATGACCCAGTATGGGTGGGGACACTTGCCACAAGAATATCAGCAGGTCTGGCTGGGCAGCAGGTCTACTGGTGCAGGCAGCCAGTCAACTGGGTGACTGGTATAAACATTGGGACAAGCCCATTGGACATCCCCACATGCCCAGTCTGATTGAGATGGCTGCATGCATTCTTACCTTCAATGCAAATATTACAACAGAGGCATAGAAATATTCGAGGCCTTTGGCAATCATTCAGATGCCCATTTGTAGTACCTCCATTCCAAGAGGAATATCAACACCTTCAGGCATTGTGATTTCTGGCCCTTCCATAGAGCAGGAGCAGCTGTGGGACATGAATACCTGTATAGAATATTTGATAGTGTAGCTCACATTCGTTGGGAAAGGGTGGTGGGGGACAGAGGAACATGTATGTCAGCATTTATGGAGGCTGACAAATGCTAGGAATCGAAATGGGTAACTGGATTGGTTGGGTGGTTCAGGACTTGATCAGGCTTTGAGCCTCCAATTGGCTGACATGATCAGGCCACATCTCCAAACTGGTTCACGAGTCACAAACCAATTGGAATCAGAGCCTTGGATGGTGATCCTCATGCACACTGACCAACCGCCTCGTTGCTTGGTCAGGTCAAGGCGGGCCTTATTGCACCACACTGGAGAGATGGAGAACACAAAACAGCAAGTACACTGAAAAGGATTAGGTGAGCATAGCCAAATCTTCTCACAGGTGCATGAAGAAACGCTAAGACCAAAAGGGCGCAGAGGTGCACAAGTTTAAACAACCTGGTAAACAGCTATGACTATCAAAGATAAGGAGGTCACAGAAACAAGAGTGAGCCAAATGTATTCTGGGAGGACCAGAAACACAGACATCAGCGAAATTGTGGTGGTTACCCAGCACTACTTAGTGCCCAGGTGTCAATCTACCATGGTTAGTGTGGGTGGTGGCTGAGCCTGATCCTGGCAAGTGCTTTGGAGGGATGTAAACTATTCGTTCAGGCAAACACGTGAGTCAGGTTCCTTATTTTCTTGCTACAAGGAGAACAAGAACTAGCTAACAAAACGAAATGGCACAAACTAAATACAACATACAGGGGGAACACCACAAAGGATTGGAATCATAGGAGAACTGTCAGAGTAAGTTGGTGGGTGAGGTTGACAGTTGCACAATCCTCATTGCGTCGAAAATGACCAAGAGGCTTGAAAATGTACAGCCTGCACTGACATCGAGGGGCTGGCTTTGCTTGTTGCAGTCGATGTTTTAAGCCTGGTGATATATGACTTGGCAACAATCAAATATACATTGAGGCTATCCCCAACCCAACCCAAAGCCTAGTCGAAGCTCGACCTAAGACTGGACTGCCTGACTGGCTTTTGGACAATCTGATGTGAATTCCTCTGTCATTGTGAGACATGGTCCATGTGATACACAGTCTGTGTGATACATGGCCCATATGAGATACGGTTGGTGTGATACATGGTCTGTGTCTGGCTTGGTCTGTGTGACACACAGTGGCATGCTTATCCCGCACAACAACATATGTCGGAGCTCCTTGTGCTCCCCATGGGGCTTGCGCTCCCCTGGTACAGCTTATGATTGCCAGAGATTCCATCGAGCGTGCTTGCTACATCACAAACCCGGGTCCTATCAGACCTTGCATTACACGCGAAATACAATTTATCAAGGCTTTTTGGCAGGGATAAAAGCCGATATGTAAATAGCGAAAAGTTGCAAATATACGCACCTGACAGCAGCATGTGGAGGGCCTCACAGCATGGCATGTGCCAGTCGGCTTGGCAGCAGAGGCGTTGGCACGTTTCTGTCAGGCACGCACCCGGTAAAAATATACAGAGATTTGACCGGGTGCCATGTGGTAGCTGGCTTGGTAGCAGAATACCCACATGTTTCTGTTATGCACGCGTATGGTACAATTATGTAAAGAATTCAACTGGGTGCCATGAGGTAGCTGGCCTGGCAGCAGAACATTCACATGTATCTGTCAGGCACACACCTCGTAAAAATATGACCAGGTGCCATGAGGTAGCTGGCTTGGCAGCAGAACAGCAGTGAATTGTCTATTGTATGTACCACATATGTTTTCAGACCCCTCTGATAATAGCTGATATAGCAGTGCAAAACTCGACCCCTTAGTATTTACTTGGTATAGCAAATTACACCCAATACCAACCAAGCCAACCATGATTTCCTTGATCTCATGCCGGGGTTGTTGCACCCCGACTGCAATTCTTGCATCACTGTCTGAAATGCCTTGAAGCATTGGTACCTTGTGAATAGTATGTCTCCCTGCGTAACTGCACGTGTTGGTATCGTTCAGGGAGCTTCAGTTATATATTCAGAACCCATATAGATCGTCGTCTTCTACATTGTCGCCTTCATCTATGTCTGTACTGTCACCATCATTATCCTCCATATCCTCATCCTCATCTATAATCTCCTCTTCTTCGTCATCTTCTCCATCTCCGTCTCCCACAAGCCCAGCATCCAACCCTCCTTCCTCCACTCCATCTCCATCTTCATCTGTATCGCTGTCTTGGTCATCATTGTCTTCATGCACCTCGATGGTCTCGCCCATGCCGGGATCCTGCGCAAGGACATCTGCACGATGTCTGAGAGGTCAGCTGTGTAAATAGATTGTGAATAGAACGTACCTTGTATTTCATCTGCATTTATTGCAGTTGTCCCCACCGATTGTCAGTAGTGTCCAACACCCCCTCCAACGTATCGCATGAGCATGTCACGATCAACAAATCTATTTAAGAGGTACGCAAAAGTTAGTCCAGGCGAGACAATAGTATATACCCACATACCGGTTGACGTAATATCCTTTCCAGTCACCAAACTCCGGATTATCATACGCAATTGAAGCACCATGGCCCAAAAGATCTCGCGTTGTGTCACTGCAAAAGTCAGGAATCATGTGAGTCGCTTGGAGGATGTTACTTGGATCAATGAAATCAAACGAGTCTAGGATATCGTCGTTTGTATCACAAGCCAAATAAGTCACTCGATCAAGACGTTTATTGTCCCATCTGCCTGGTCGTTCGTAATCGTAATACAGCCACCGAACATGAACGAAATCCATCCGTTTGGGGGGGCGGTTATGATAGACAATGTTGGTGTGGTAGACGCCGAGGACTTTGGCGTAAATGAACAGGTGAGTGTTCGGCTCTTGTTCAGACTCGGTCGGCAACATAACGAAACAGTGCGAGGTCCCATTGTTGAGGATGTCTTGCTGGTGTAGGACATCGTATGAAGTGTAGTTGATACGGAGAGTTTTGTGTCAGTACATTCGCCCCCTGTAAAAATTGAGTTGTGCAAGCTCTTGATCACTAAAGCCCATATGATTGGGGTTACCCTGAATTCGCCCAAGGAGATGCCGTTTAAGCTGTGGAAGAAAGAACTGAAATAGTTCAGCCAAATACATTTTACACGATTCATGATACAAAATTCACATGCACATACCTTGACTGCATTGTCATCTGATTTGCCCGCGATCCATGTTGGAATATTTGGTATCATGTCTTCCGATCGTTCTTTTTGGCCAATGAAGTACGGTTGTCCACCCACTAGCGAATCGATAGCCCCACTATCAATAGCAGGCAGTGCTTTGAAGGACTCTTGAAGTTCTTTGTCGATATCCAGTAGGGCGGCCATGATGTCGTCAATCTCGGTCATCTGCTTGACAGCATTACACTTATTCGTTCGCATGTATTGCCCTTTGAATTTGTGGTTTTGAAGCTCGCCCTGAAATAATAGGTCAATATGCACGTACTTGAATACTGGGAGAACAAAAAAGAATGCTTACGATTTGTGTGGAATATGAGTCTGTTGTCCTGTACTGCTCAATCAAACCTGGATAGTCCCCAAGCGAATGCATTTTGTACGTACCCAGATTGAGTGTACAAATTCGCCGCCCATCGCCACCTGGGTTTTGCTGTGATTGGCCCTTGATCATACACGCCGTGTTTGCTGTGGTGCGTGCATGCTGTGTCATCGAGAACACTTTGCTGGCCTCTGCCTGTTTCTTCTGACGTGTGTATTCCTTTGGGGTTTCACATACCTCCATATCCTTGGTGAGTTTTGCGAAGTTACGGAGGGCGGTTCCAAGTCTTGATGTAATCGACTTGAAGATCTTGAGAGTCGCAGTCGTGTGCAGGCGTAACTTAGCAAGCCCATGCCACTCAGCGAACAAAAACAATAATGTTTGCACTGGCTCGTCACATTCCTCAGGCAATAGACCCTTGAAGACAGGCATACAGCACTGAAACGGTAGATTAGTAAAAACGCTAGGTGAGTACACAATATTATGCTTACCTGAAGAATGTCCTCAAAGTCGCGTGCGGCAATGCAACCCATGTCTGCGACATCTTCGGCAAACATTCAGATTGTTGATGCGAAGGTGGGCACTTGTCGGAACCTAAGCACAAGAAATTTTTTAAAGGTCAGCCAATGTTTTAAGCGTGTGCAACTTAAATGTACTTACCTTCGGTTAAACTCAGCCAATGCTTGGGGTCCAGACTTGAAGAGAAGTCGAATTAGGTGCTTGAACAGGGTTTTCCAAACACCAAGTTCAACTTCGTGGAGATGATTAACCACCAAAGCCGAAAAAATGTCGAATTTAAAATCGCGGAGCCTATCTGAGAACGCATTCTAATGTAGGTGGATTGGGTTCGTCAGATGTGGCTACAATAATGGTTGCAAAAAACAAAGACAAAAAACCTACCATTGTTGGGACGTATGATTCAGCCTTCAGGAGGTCTTCTACATCCTTACCTTGAAC
>WSLN01000233.1:0-20609 GCA_019677355.1 Ceratobasidium sp. 370
GAGCTAGGGCTCACATCAGCACTTGTGCCAAACGTGAGGGTATGGGCGGCTGAGGTACAGGTACACATACCTGATGTCAATTGCAAGATAGTCTCATCAATGTAGTGAACAAACAATGTGTGAACCGAACTCACAAATACAGGCAACAGGCGCCACGGTTGTGTCGGAACAGTTTTTGATTGCAGAGATCGTGGCAACTATGGATGGCAGGATGGTGTTCAGCATAGTCTCGGCACGTGTGTGAGCAAGAACCAGACCTTGCACAGGCTCTGACCTGTCGTCGCCATGAGCAGAGCAGAGCAATAAGTTCGGGGTAGGGCATGGGGGGGCCTTCGGAAGTCTCCCGAGCGTGTCAAGGTTTTGCGTGCTGCAGCTGGCAGCGGGACGGGCAACATCGAAGCCTTGGTGATGGGGTTGCTAGCCCGGGCTATGTTTACCGTACAGTTCAAGGCACTCACCGATGTCGTGCCGGTGGAAGACGAAAACAATCTGAAAACAATCGTGGAGATCGTGGTGGCGATTTTTCACGGAAAGCGGCAGCAGTGGTGGGGTGAAGCCGGCACCTATATGTCACGTATCCGGAAGACCCCCCCCTTCCGGAAATATTAATTTTTTTTGAAAAAATAAACAATGAAAAATAATATGTGAAATATGTTAAAGAGTAGTTGTTGTGAGCTCCAAAAGGTAAGAGGGAGAGCTCAAAACACAGGAAAGGCAGGCAACAGTGGTGAAATGTCAGGGCAAAAGGACCCCCTTCCAGTTCATGGTGGAGACCCCCCTACTTTTAATGGTCACGATGGACTGGAAAGGGGTTAATTTTGGGATGTGAAAAGTACCCCCCTTGATATAAGCAGAGGAGCACCATGACAGTATAACAAAACAGTCTGGAATATCAAGCAATGGGGGTCAAAAATAATACATAAAATAGTTGAGGAGACCTCAAACAGAGGGGTCAAGGTGTGAAAGTCCCATCCAGAAAGGGGGGTTATTCAATGGCAGATGTGGGAGACAGAAGCGGGGATCAAAACTTCCCAATGGCACAGCAGAGGGGTATGATTGAAGGGAGGAAATAGGTTGAGTGCGCTTGAAAGAATGTAATTGGGTGCATGAACATCCCGATCATTCACTGTTATGACAGGCCATGGGGGGATCAAGATGTGATTACACTTGAAAGGCTTGTCTTCGGGGGTAGTGAGTACTTGCAGAAGAGAGCATACAATCTACGAGAGGTCACGTGATGACTTCAAAGGATAGCATTGAAGTTGCTACATGCTACTTTTCCTGACGTGCAAAGCAAATTATCAATGGGATTGGGCAAAATATCTCATTGGATCGGGCATTCACGTGAAGCATCGAAGCAAAGAAACTATCAAGAACAGTCTGAATAAAAGTAATATCTACAGTATTGTTCACCGCGACAGGTATGTATTGAAGTGCGACGCTGAAGTGGGCACATGATCTATTTCAAATAAATTGACCACTTCGAAGGTACGCTTCGAGGTGGTACCTTGCCAATCATCTGACGTTGACACCCACTGATCGTTGTCACAGGGGTGATTGATTGATTGATGTGCAATCGATTAGATTAGTTATTAATCCGAATGGACACCCCGTTTCGCTGCAATGAGTTCTCTTCGTCGTAACTCATGCACTCCATATTATACTATTTGTACGTACTGATTGACTAAATACGCTTCACGCACTTCGCGACAAGTGTTCTGAGCACTGATCCCGATCAGATCGAGTGTTATTCGCAACCGACAGTAGCCGATTGAATGCATTCAGCCGGATGATCGGATCATTTGCCTCCGCCCGTGGTTCGAACATCCGCGTGTTTGCCTTTGCCCGTGCTCACCGTCCCCCCTCGTCCCACGACCGACCCATGGCGACGCTCAACCACGCCGACCGAGTCAAACTCAACAACTTTGCGCGGCGTTATGGTGCGATAGTAGCCGGGCCACTTCAACGCGCACGCCGCCAAAGCATTCTTTGCGAGGCGCTCGCGGCCATGCACGCCGCCCATCCCCAGTTTCACGACTCGGGAAACTTGAGAACGGTATGTCGTACTTTTACTTTCCGTATCACTTTATTGGCTAATAATCACAGGTCGTCTTCAACTACATGGACAACCACCGCAACAAGGATCGGCTGAAACGATCGTATAAACGCGTATGTTCTACATTCAGAACAACATGTACACTTACTAATACGCCATGCACACCGCGCAGCGGTACCCTCCTTCTGCGGTCGTATCAAAGCGGTCGACCCGTTCGGAAAGCGCAGCGCGGAACGCTATGCAACGCGACGCATCAACGTCGACAAAGGTGACGGGTGGGCAGTCGCCCAAGATGATCAGTAAGTTTTTGTTCGTTTGTGCCATGATTCACGCTGACGATGACCAGTGGAGGTTGTCATCGAGGTGTCCAAGGTGCAATGGCGGCGCATGCGTGCCGCCAAAACTGCAGGCAGCAGCGCTGCTCGCGACGTTTGACCCAGCGTCACGTCACATGCGGTTTTCTAGCATAGATTTCACTCGGCTGTGTTCTGTACCCAAATATAATGTTATTTCTCGCTCTATGTTACATGAAACGGCGCAAAAGGGCAAAAAATAAAGAAACGAAAGACGAATGTCGAGAAACTCCGGCGTACACACGTCGCCGAATGCCTCGGCGATAAGTGCGGGGATCGATCGGCTCGACCGACCCGAAGCCGATCCGGTGGACCCTGGCTGACTTGGCAGGCGTTCGCACGTTTCCCCGCCATCGCCATCGCCCTCGACTTCGCCACCAACCACCACTACGACCGCAACCACGATGGCGCGCGCGAAAAAAAACAAGCAAAAGCCTGCGAATTCGTCGACGAACACCACGGTGCAGGAGACACCGACAAAGGTACGTTAGTCGCGCCATTCGGTTCAGACGTTCTGCTCACCGTTGTTGTTTCGCAGCCACAACCGAACGCCAAGGCCCCAGCAGTCGCAGAGCAGGCAGCGGCAGCCGGCGCGAAGAAGCAATCGACGTCGGCGAGCAAGGCGGATCAGGGCGCTGGGGCAGGCCGCACGAAAACGGCTGTTGTTGCCGCGAAGGGTGGCGCAGCGGGAGCGCGAACGTCGGCAGCGGCCAAGAAGGTAAGCAGTGGCCCCACTGTCTGTCGTGCGCTGACCGAGTCGATCCATGCGCAGGCGCCAGCAGCCGCGACTGACGAGATGGATGTCGACGGACCGACGGCTGAGATCGCAGCCCCAGCGCAGGACGTCGCCAAGGTTGGGACTCGCCGAGGGCGGAGCTCGACGGGCGCCGACTCGACCACCCTTCCGTCCAAGCGGGCCAAGGTGGGAGATGGCGGCAACGCGGGAGACGGCGACCACGGCGGCAAGGGACGGAAGGCAGACGGTGCGCTGGTGGGGACGAAGGGGAAAGGGGAGGGGAAGGGAAAGGGGAAAGGAAAGGGGAAGGACACAGGTGAGGCCAACGACGATGAGGTCCAGAGCGAGCGTGAGAACGAGGACGAGGGCGGTGGCGAGGACGACGAGGACGAGGACGAAGACGAGGACGAAGCTGAGGATGACGACGACGACGACGACGACGACGAGGACGACGAGAGAGAGCAGCGCGAGGACCAGGACTACGAAGACGGTGACGGCGAGGACCAGAGCGAGCGCGGCAAGGACGTGCGCGCGCGACCAGCTGCTCGGGCGAGCGAGGGAAAGCGGACGGGGATGGAGAACGCTGCAGGCGGGGACACCGAGGTGAGTGTAAAGCCGGCGTTGCGTCGCTAGAACGGAGGTTAGTTGACCGCATACACCCAGGTAGGAGATGCATCTTGGACGATGCAGTGGGATGCGTTGCTCAAGGCACGCGAGGTGATCGCGACACGTCCGTCAGACGTCCAGATGGCGGAATCGCTGGCCAAAATGGAGATTGGCTCAGCGTTCATTCGCGCGTGCGGGCCCGGGGACTTACACGGGGTTTTCGACTTCGACGATCCGTTGTCGAGGTTGAATCCTCGTCCGACGAACCCCGTGCACGTCGATAACCTATACAACGACGTGTTCGTCAACGACCGCAAGCGCGATCACCTCGCGCCGATTCTCCTGGAGGCACGCGCCCAGGACATCGACCCGGAACTGCGCGCCAAGATGAAGGCGTCCAACGCACGCGACCCGACCAGCCAGCCACCTAGGCTGTCGCTAGTCCGATCCCAGGGCGAGGAGGAAGACGCGCTGGAGCTGATGGTGTGGACTCACCGCGACAAGGACGGGTCGATGCTGAAGGACGAGGCGGTTTTGGATGCCAAAGCAAAGCTCAAGGAGCTGCGTTCGGCACGGCGGCGGGTGTCATTGCTGAACGGCAACCACCGCCTCCACATCATGCATCGAGAAGGTGGAATCTTGGCGGCAGAGCACACCCGCTTCGCGACTGCCGCCAAGACGCGTGCGCTGAGCGACGAGGAGAAGGATCGGTGGGCGGAGGTGCGGAAAAAGGTCGAGGAGACGACGTGGCGAGTAGTAGTATACGACGGTGAGTACATGGATTCAACTCGACGTCACGCTACTCAAGTGTCGTCGGCCTGTTTTCGGATTCAACGGTCTCACTCGCGCTCGGCTCCCTAGCCGACCTACTCACCGAGGAGGCTCGGCACGCCCTCACCAAGAACGACCGCGGGATGGACGAGATGGGGATGGGGGCGGGGGAGGAGATCTGGTGGACGGCGAACCGCATGGAGCTGTGGGCGCGGGACGTCAAGGTGAGCGCGGCGTCACAACAGGACGCAGAGCCGACACGCGCCGAGGTCGCGAATTCCGTGCACGAGACATGGGTCATGTCTGAATTTTACCGCCGGAACACTTCTGGTGGGGAGAAGGCGGCCGCGAACGCAACGCTCCGGGCGGGCAAGCGAACGAGGGGAAAGCAGGCGGCAGCCGTGGCCAACGCGGCGACGACGGCACCGAACGCTGGGGGCAGCGTCATGGACGCACCGATCGACCCGAAGCACGAGGCGATCGACAACGCGACGGTGACCAAGATGTTCGACGAGCCTGCCTGCTGGGAGCTCCTGTTGGACACCAAATTCGGGACCGGGTTTTACCACCGGATCGCGACCAAGACACTGGCGAAACACATGGCGGGGCCCTGGGGGGCAAACTTGCTCGCCAAAACGTGGCTCGCACTGCGGACTGTTATCATGGTGAGTACTGTATTCATTCAATAACCGTGTCTTGTCTCTAATCGTCGTGGTCGCGTCCCTGCGCAACGTGCGGGTTCCGACCCCACCGAACAGCTATACTCGGTGACCGAAGGGCCCATGCTCACCGACGCGGAGTCGTTCATCGCCGCGCACCCACCGACACCTGACGGTGACGAGGACGCCGCGCGACTGTTCGAGGGCCTGATGGCACGGTCTTTACACGATGTTTCACCGCCGCTGCTCTCGCTTTTCACGCCTGAAGAGTCGAGGAGGTTCGGCGACCTCTACAACCAGAAGGTCGCGTGCCTGGAGCACCCGAGCCGGGGGTTCGACTACGAATCGCCACGATACATCACTGCTTTGCGCCAGACGTTCGAAGCATTCGCGCTCGGTCTTCCGGCTAGCATTGCTTCTCGGCTGCGGCCCGTGCGTGTGGCGATGCAACTGTACTGCCGCCTGCCGACTAGAAAAGCCAGCGACGATTCGCAACAAGGCGATTCGTGTTTCTTCCCGACCGCGCCGCTCCCTGCGGTGACTTGGATGATGGCGGTCATGGAACGTTGGACGGACAGCGAGTTGTCCGATGAGGGACTTGCCACGGTGAGTCCTCCTTTCGCGTGTTGCTTTTCTTTTTTTTTTTTCTTTTTCTTTTTTTTCTTTTTTTTTTTTTTTTCTTTCCATTCATGTTTCGTCTCGTCACGTTTTCACTCGTCGTCTGCATTAATTCCATGTTCTACATGATCGCGCTGACTACATGGCGCGTAGTTGGAAACTCTGCTCGATCGCAACGCCATCTTTTGGACGATTGGCGCACAAGGAAACTCGCGCGCCATGAACACCAAGCGCTGGTACGAACGCGCGCGTGGGCTTCAACAGATCGTGCTGAAGCACCTGGCGCAGCCTGGCCCGCTACGGGAGCGCCTGAGCAAGGTGAGCAGCCGCGTTGGTTTCACATCAGGAAAGGAACGTGCTCACCGGACTTGGCATCAGGCGGTGGTGATGCTGGAAGACGGTCGTCTGATCCCGGCGTTGAAAAGCGTTGGCGCCAACGCCAGCATGACGCTCACGGAGATGATCCAGGAATGCGGGGCTGCCAAGTCGGCGAGCGCCAAACTGCCGTACGCCGAGGTGTTGATCTCTGGCTCGCAGTACGACAGTGAGCGCATGGATTGGCGCAGCAATTTCGCTGCCGAGCGCAAACTGGCCAAGGACGTGCTGCACAAGAAGCGTGGGGTCGGGTTCGTTGCTTTCCTGCGCGCGAACGCACCCATCATGCTGCACGTCGCACCCGAAACGTTCTGGAAGAACGCGCACGTCTGGGAGTACGCGGACGGCTGGGGCGATGTCGGCGACAAGGTGATGAGCACGATGAACAGCATTGTCGGGTGGGGTATGGTAGTGACCCGATTCACGCGATGCACGGTCCAGCCAGCGCTGAAGAAGTCGATCGAGGCGCGGCACCTGCTCAAGGTTGCCGTCGACCTGTGCGCCCTCACAGACGACGAATGCTGGGCCGAATCCTCGTTCCCGCGATCGTTCCCCAAGCCGCCCAAGACCCCACCTCCCGTCGCGCAACCCAACCTGCCAGCCGATGAACCCAAGCCTAAGCGCAAGAAAAAAGCCGGCGCGAAGAGCAAGGAGGCGACGCCCACGCCCCAAGACCACCCGAGCGGGACCGCCGCCTCGTCTCGCGCATCCAAGAAAACGGCGATCAAGAGCCGTGAGACGATCGACAACTCGGACGACGCCGCCGCGGTCCAGGCTGCGACAGCCAGGTCTCGAGACGCTACGCCCAAGGCGGCCTCCACCTCCACCCCCGCGCTCAACGCTTCGAACATTCCCGCTGGTGCGCCCAAGTTTAGCTATCTGCTCGTGCAACCCCTGTTCCAGACCCCGGGCAAGGTCGTCTCCAACACGCCACCCGGTGAGGTCAAGGACTACACCCTCCGCGAGGGTGAGCACGACGCAGCCGCACGCCTCGCGGACTGCAACCCGGGTCACGTATACGTGCGACCCCAGGTGCCGACCAGCTTCCTCCCGAATTTCGACGGTTTCATTGCCCGCCGCGACACGACCAACCCGAGCAGCCTCGAGACGTTTGGATTGGGCAGGCTCGATCTCGTCGACGCGACGCCAGCCACGATCAAGGAGACGATGGAGGAGATCGAGCGCTTGCGCAACCAACTGCGCGACTCGCTCCGTTGCCTGGGCAAGGCGGCCAAGGAGATGCCGTTTGGCGACGAGTTTTCGCAGCTCGCCATGGCCCCCGCGGCTGCCAGTTTGAAGGTACGTGGGTGTAGTTTTTGTCTTTCCACACTTGACTGACGCGTCTTTGGTTGTTCCTGGTTAACAGGATATATTTGTGGGCCGGGTTGCGCAAGTGTTGCAGCACCGGTGCCAGTTCACAGATACGGGTGCGCTGAGCGAGGCGTTACTGTTGGCCGAGTCTGACGGCCTCTGGAACGCGGAGCTCCTCTGCGTCAACGCAGAAGGATCGGTGTGCTTGAGACCCAAGCACACCTTCCCTCGCGGAAGGCAGGATCAGGGTAAGGACCACGCTTTCCCCGTTTTCCTGCAGTACGCAGCTGCAGCTGACTTGGCTATTCCCCCAAACTCGCAACGCTCGCTTCCCGTCTCCACCACACCCTTCGACCCTCGCTTTCGTCGCCTCACGCCCAACGTCCAGTCGACGCCGAGGGTTTGTTTTTCGAAAACCTCGGTCCCATCGCGTCGTCCAACCCTGGTTTGTCGCTTCCACCTGTATTCAGTCCACTCACTGACCACACGTATTGATGCACCCCCCCCCCTCCAGACATGCCCAAGTTCATGTCGCTCATGCAATACTTCCTCCCGGTGCGAGGACAAGGCGCGACCGAGCTCGAGGCCAGCAACCGTGGCGCCCTCGGCGCCGTCACAATGAGCTGCAGGCAGCAACTCCGCCGCCAGCAGCCAAATCAGTTCCTGGTCGCGTATCCACCCATCAACGAGCGTTTGATCAACAACGAGCGGTGGAACGCCGGTGTCGACTCGCTTGCCCGTGCCGAGTTCGTCCTCGGCATGAGCACTATTGCTCGCGAGTGCATCGTCATCCCCACCGCGCGTCCCCTGCTGTCCTGTTTTTCAACCGGCGAGTTCGCACGCTCCAATCCGGTCGTCCCTGCCCTCCCAAACGACGCCACTTGGGCTGCCGCGAGGAAGGTCCAGCCACCCTCGGTGTTCAAAGAACACATCCTCACGGCTGCGAACTGGTCCCGCAAAGTCTGGAGCGACGCCACTCAAGCCAGCGTCGATAGCTATGCGACCTTGTTCCCTGCTCTCCCGTCTCAGAGCACGACAGCGACCTCACCGCTCAAGGGGCGTGTCCTGGTCGAGTCGAGCAGTGTGTCTGCGACGCACGTGCACACCACCGAGGCAAAGCAGGACAGCCGCGACCCGGCCTCGAGCACGCGCATCGATCAGCCAATGAGTGACAGCGACAGCATCACCACCTGGCCCACGTCCCCCAACAACCAGCCACGAGGCCGCAACGTGCAGCCACGCCAGTCCACGTCTCGTGCGCGCATCGACACGCCCAGCCCCGCCCGCCCAAGCTCGCCGCTCCCGTTCGAGCCTGACACCCCGGCGCCCAACCAGCAAGCCAACAAGGTGTTGGTGTCCCAGCGGATGTTGGGCAAGCGTAAGCACGACCAGACCGTGGACGAGAACGAGGACGAGGACGCTGGTGATTCGAGCATCCCGCACGAGTCCCCTGACATGTGAGCGCCCCCCATGCCGTCGACGCTATGCCTTCTTGGTCGCTCGCGCCCCCCCCGTCCGTGTTGCCTGCTTTCGTCTCGTGCACCACGTCGCTCTCGGTTCGGGGCCGTCACCTAGTTTCACTGCCGTCGCTCCCGGGTCCCCCGCTCCCCAAGTTGTATTTTTCTCGCTGCATCATCTATCTCGCCACGACCCCGTTACGATCCTTTCACTGTGCATCTTTGATATGTGTTTTTTTTGTCTGTACAAATTTATCTTTGTGACCCCCAACGTCACCCGTCGTGGTGCTGATACTCGCCCAGCCTCCGTGTGATCCATGTCTTTCATGCGTCGATGTATCTTCGTCAAAGCCAATCAGCAAGCATCGACTCCGTGTGACGACCGACAATCCCTTGACCCCTAAACATCCACAGCGTTGCCGTTCACCCTGGTCCCAACCGAGGTCGTCGCATTTGCCCTAGACCCTGACTTCGATGCATACCATCGAAGTGTAGTCACGTGACAGGAACACTGCCAACACGAGACGAGACGAGACAAGAACGTTGGTCCACCGTTGTTGACCAGGTGCCAATCACCCTGCTCAAAATATTCCTGTGAATTTCATGTTCCTCCAAGACTCTGTCAGGAAAAATGTCTTGTTGCTCACACGCATGGGATTTGCTGCTGAGTGCACGGTTTCTTGAAATGCCCACGCAAGCACGTGACATGTAGCTACAAGCTTTCCCGAGACAACCGTGCCCTAGGGAAGTAAACAGATACGACCCGACCTGACCTGTGAGCTAGGCGCCAGGTCACGGTCGGGTCACGTCGGTTTACTTGACCAGACCAAATGGGACGGGTTCAGGCAGATATCAGACCTGCAGCCAGCCGGACTGTATGCTTCTATTTGTTACTGAGACAAGAATGGTATGCATATATTGTATAATCACAGGCGGGCTGAGTCAATATTCACAGGTTCCAAGTCGGACTCCTCCGATGTGTGCCCTGAACCGTCGGTCAACACCTCCACCGCCTGGTCAATGTTTGGCCCCAACGGGGTCCCGTACCAGAATCCCAAAGTCATCTTAGCACGGAAGGTTGAGATACTCGTCCGATGTTGTTGATGGTTAACAGCCATCCGCCCGCCGGAGAATGCCTGTTTCACGTTAACAGAGGAAGCTATGAGTATTATGTTTTGTAAATATAAAAGAAAAGATTGCAATGAATTAACTCACCCAGGGCTGTAAGAATGTCCATGGCCATGCTGCCGCCGACATTACAATCTTACAATCTGAAGAACCAATGGGTGGTTTCAAGGTATGAACAGAGGGTCTAAGAATTGATTTTATTACTACGATACAGGACCATTGATATGCTTCTCATTTCTCCTCAACGACCTGTTTTCAGACGGGTCGGGTTTTGAACTGTCCACGTCCGACCTGCACTGCCCAACACAGCCTGCGGGTCGTTTCGCGTCCGCTGACTAACCTGTCCGTCACGGATAACCCGGCAGGTCGATGATCCGTTTACTTCCCTACCGTGCCCTAATGCAAATCAATGTCTCATGTGATCACGCTCGTTTCTGACTGCATCATGAACAGTGCTGTTTATACACTATTTTCAGTACCCATCAGAGTTTGCGCTCATGGCACACTCCCGTGGCTGACTGTGTAGTACCAGGTGGTTTCGTACCCAGGTTTCCAGTCTGCGTAGGTCACGGTTTTTATTCGTGCTCTAGGGTACGGTCGGTTAGAATAGTTTTGTTAGAAACACCAGTTTATAAACAGAGTTTAAAACATGTTTATAAACATGTTTTAAATAGACGACCAGTTCTCAGATGTTAGAAACTCGGCGCTTATCTGGGGTGGCTGGTCCTGAGTAGTTCCGCCAGCCACTCCCAAATGTATTTTTGTTACCATTTGCAGGGCGTGTACGCGACTGCTACCCATCCTTTTAAGATGCCTGTCCCACCAGATGTCTCGAACGAGCTTGAATAACTTCAGCAGCTTCTTTTGGCTCTGCCACCCAAAACACAAAGCTTAAGTCACCAGATCGAGCCCGACAAAGAACAAGTACGTTGCTATTGATGACGCAAATCAAGCAGCGTGAACAGCAGATAGAAGTGTGTTGTTTATTTGTGTACCATTATTCGCTCTAACTAGACGGGACAATTTAGAATACCCGTACCGGCAGGATTTCCGCTGCACCAACAGTACGCTCCCGTAATCTTTCAGACATCATCCCACCCACCACTAGCAGCGATGCCCTGCACGAGGCAATATGGAACGCTGTGCAGGCTGGATCAACTCCGTCACAGACCGATGCAGAGGTTGTGCCCGAGGATCCGACACTCCTGACCACAATGGGGCCGAGGTAGACCCGTGGGGGACAAGGAGGAAGGCAATGGTGAGGCAGGAGGGGTGACCCCGAGTGTTCGCAGTGTATTTGAGCTTGCGGAGACCAATGGAGTCAACCTGTGGGAGCCGTGTCTTCATGATTTGTTGAGCGACATGCCTGTTCCAGGTGTGGTACCAAAAGGCACAAATGACGCCGACACAGCGTGCAATGGAGCTCGTGCCGTAGCCTCAAAATCAACGAAAATCGTAGCGCATATGTTCGAATTCTAATGTACTTAACCATGCTCTAATGCAAATGGATCACTCACGTGATCACACTCGTTTCTAACCGCGTTATAAACGGCCCTGTTTATAAACCGTCGTTTATAAACTGTTTTTAATACCTCGGTGCATTACTAACCGTACCCTATCGTGCTCACTCATTTTGTCTGCCATTCACTTGATACTCAACAATACCTTGGTGCGTTACCAACCGTACCCGGAAATTGATCCAGTAGAGGAACCCCAAGGTGCACCACTGATGGGCAGCGAAGCACAAGCACCGCTCCCATGTGGCAACGGGATTGGCCGCAATCAACACACTGGCACGCTGAGCAAACAGCCAACAGTGGAGGAGCAAGGAAAGACAAAGCAAATGCGCATGCGCCATTGCATTCTAACTCAGACCCAAGCAGGCCCACAACAGTACTTGAAAGGTCTGGACCGCAGTGTCGAGACCACAGGCCAGTTATGGATGGTTCAGATCCTCACCAAGCGCCAGGGTAACAGTTAGGTAAAAGGAACGAGAGAGTGAGAGGCCCAGGCCCGGACGGATCTCGCACTGCGGAGCGAGCCAGGTGTGGGACTTAAAAACATCAACGTCCAGGCCTTGACGCAGCCAGAACACCCCCCTCGCTCCCCGCCCACCTCACACTCTCTGGCCCCTCTCCCTTGTGTTGTTTTCCCCGTGCCTCTTTGGGTCTGTCGACGTACAGCCATCCATGTCCGCCCTCAATGTCTACTCGTCGCAGCGGTCAGACAACGCGGTGGACGACGAGTTCACACCCGTGCCACACCTGACTGGGGTGGTCACGTGCCCTGCCTTGAAGACGTACTTCCTTGGGATAGTCGCATCGCGTGACCTGCTGTGCTGCATCCAGTGCCCGCGATTGACCCTGCTGAACCTTTCGACCTGCGCACAGCACTACAAGAGGGAACACACGGTCCCTGGCACGCGGGTGCCCAAGAAAGAAATCGTCCGGATCTGTGAGCGATACAACGTCTACAAAGGCCTGGTGAGCAGGACTGCATCCACCCCTGGGTGCCGTGGGCATCGAAACTGACCAAGCACGGGGGGGTCACCACAGCTGGAGGAGTACCCTCGGCCGACTTGGCCGACAGCGCCACTGCCGTTTCTGCCAGAAGAGGACGCGTACCTTTGCCTGTTGTGCGAGGCCGAGGGGAAGGAGTACATGGGCGTCAAAGAGGAGACGTGCGAGCGGCACTATCGGGGCAACCACAGGGAATCGAGCACGCCGTTCGACCAGTCGCTGTTGAGGATCACTGCCCAAGCGTTCACTCCAGCGTACTACACCGGACGACGTTGGTTCCGAGTGCAGCCCAACGCCCACGCTCTGGAGCAAGTGGACGAGGAGACGGGGGTGCTGCCAGCATCACCGAGCGACCTCCTGGCGGCGTTCATTCAGAACTGGACGCCAGCAGCGCTGGTGCGACCAAGCCCGGATACACTAAAGGAAGCGATGCCGTTCCTGTACCACTCTGGGTTCGCCCAGCACCTGGAGGGCGAGGACGCACGAGCGCTGCGAGAGCTGGTGTCCAAGCCAAAAATCGGAGACGCTCTGCGAGAGCTTTACGACGCGACGGTCACATGCTTCAAGGTCGAGCAAACAAAGCTGGGGTCCATACCGGAACCAATACGACTTTCATTGACGGACGAGGGGCATGGGTGAGTGACCCCAACCATGTTCACGCACCATCGTGATTCGTCTGTGGTCTGTCTGCTGAATCGCTAACCTTCTGCTGTCTAGATACCCGGACGCCAGAGCATTTCGAGCGCTGTTGGACGAGTCCAGGCCGGATTACGCAAATACGCTGGCGCTGTGGTGTGTGTTTGTGTGTCGGATGCACCTGAACGTGGAAGAGGACCGGTCAAGGTACAAGACGGTGTTGACCGAGAACCAGAAGAGGGCGGTGGGCTGGGCGCTCGACTTTGCAAACAAAAAGGAGAACAGGGCGAGCATCAGCCGGGTGATAGGCCTGCTCGCACAAGCGTTCTGGTCACCAGACTATGCTGACGATTTCGACTACATGGTGGAGGACCAGTTCGATGATCCAACGATGCGGTTCGCGGTGCTGATGTGCCTGAGAGACGACGGGATGGTGATGTCACCCCGAAGCTGCGCAAACGAGCTCGTGAGGATCAAATATGCGATCCGTCTGGGGACATTGATGTGGGCACGAGACTCGTGCAAGAAGCACAAGAGGAGTTTCAACGAGTGAGTGACATCAAGTAAACAAAAACCACTGGGCATCCAACCTGACCGTTTTTTTATTTTTATTTTATTTTATTTATTTTTTTCGTTTTTCTCACTCATGCTCTGTCTCTCTCACTCTCACTCTCACACTCTTGCCGTTTCACTCTGGGTCTCCGACGCTGTCTTTCTTCTGCTTCTTCTCCCACACGATTTCACCAGGATCCCAGCCATGGTGGCCCCGACCCTGACTCGACGTCGACTGTCCCCCTTTGCGTGCATATGCACGACCACGTCGCACGCGAGCACCTACGCGGGGACTTCGACCACACTGCCCAACGTGATGTGGCAGCCCGACGGCAGACACGTGCTGCTGGAGGGCCAGACCATGTCGTTCGACCGGATGAGGCGATCGCTGGCAGACGAGGCGAACGACCTGGAGAAATTCCTCGTGGAGGAGGTGTTCATGGGGTTGTCGCTGGAGGAGCTCGGGTTCTACGTCAAAGAGGACACGGAGATAATCGACAACCAGTCGTGCGGGGCCGAGGGGTACTCGATGTTCACCGAGGCGAAGAACCCGTTCTTCAAGCTCCGATTCTCCCTGGTGTCGGCAATCCTGAAGAAACCAGAGCTAGCTGTGCGACTTTTCCAAGGGCTGAGCGGGGAGCAAGGGGAGGAAGGGAGGGGGATAGTGTGGAACATGCAGGGGGCGAAGGAGTGGCTGGGCAAGGTCGGGGAGTTTTCGAAGCGTCTGATGTTCATGATGCACGCGACGGGGGGGCAACCAGGTCGAGGCGTCGAAGTAGCGCTGCTGAAGCTGTACAACACCAAGCTGAGGCTGCGAAACTTTTTCTGCTTGGGACCCGGACAGATCGCTTACATCATGGGCTACAGCAAGACGACAGGTCAGACGGGACACGATCGGATCGTCGCGCACGCGGTGCCCTGGAAGATCGGCAAGCTGTTCCTGGCATTCCACGCCTTGGCGACACCGTTGGCGTCGGTGCTGGTCGGGGAGCAGTGTGGAGGGGATCGCCGGGCGACTCACGAGCACTCGGCGTTCACCAACATGGGACGGGAGCTGAGGGCCGAGGACCTGGCGCTCATGATTCAACGGTTCTTCCGGGACAGGCTGGGCGTCGAGGTGCGGCTGCTGCTGTTCCGGCACCTGATCATCGCGTGCCAGCGACAGTTCATGCCCGAGGCGTTCGCACCCGTGAGGCAGTCGCAGAGGGTGGTGGACCAGCAGGCGGGCCACTCGAGCGAGACGGCGCAAGACCACTACGCGATCGAGTCAACGGAGATCAGGCTGGTGACGAGCCACACGGTGCGAAAGTTCCAGGCGGCGTCGGCACGGTGGTGGTCGGTGCTGTGGGGCGACGTGGAAGGGATGGTGTCGGCGCGAGAGAAGGCGATGAGCGACGGGGCGCCCCAGGCGATAGCAGAGGCAGCGATGGAAGACGAGGACTACCCAGCACTGGGCAGGTCGAGCACTCTGGTGGCGGCGTCGGTGGTGGACACGAAGGAGCTGGCGAGGAACATAGCGAAGGAGGCGAACATCACTGCGTCGGGCCTGGTGGAGGGGCTGCTGTCGGCTCTGGCAGCGGGGGCACCGAGGGTGGAAACGAGCGTGGCAGGGGGTTCAACCGAATCGTCTTCCTCGGCCATCGAAGAACTAGCGTCGCGGCTGTTGATGATGACCACCGCCACACCTGCTCCTGCAGTCGCGCCCGCACCGGCTCCTGCTCCTGCACCTGCTCCGGCACCCACGCCCGCACCTGCTCCCACACCTGATCCCGCATTGGCCCCCGCACCGGCTCCCGCACCAGCCCCGTCCCGCACCCCCGAGGAGACCTCGAAAGACCGTGTCGCAGCTCCCGTGGTTCAACCCCGACACCTAGAGTTGCTGCGCCTCTACACAGACGACCAGCAGGCCAAATTCAAATGCCCAGAGCAAGGCAAGTCGTTGGTGGTGGTGGCGTCGCGGAAGACGTCAGTGCTGTCGGTGATGGCAACCGGAGCGGGCAAGTCACTGCTGTTCGGGGCGATGCCGCTGGCGGAGAAGGGAGTGAACGTGGCGGTGTTCCCCCTGCGCGCGTTGGCGTCGAACCAGATCGACATCACCTCGCAGCTGGACGAAAAAAGCCAGATGCAGAGGTGGCACCCAACCCTGGAGACGACGCACGGGCTGGTGGCGGCGTCGATCGAGCAAGCGTGCGAGGGCCCGTTCTTCACTTGGTGCAACAAGCTCAAGTCGCACGGGCTGCTGAACCGGATCTACATAGACGAGTGCCACCTCGTCGTGACGTCATCGAGGTATCGGCACCAGACGATGGACTACCTGGAGCACCTGGTGGAGCTAGAGGTGCCGCTGGTGCTGCTGACCGCGACACTGCCGCCGAGCTTGGAAGGAGAGCTGAGGAGGAAGCTGGGGCGACCGGCATGGAGGGTGGTGCGAGGTGGGACGCAGAGGTCGAACATCTCGATGGACGCGGCGCGGTTCTCGACCAAAGCAGCGGCCTTGGAGGCGTTGGCGAGGCACTACAGGCAACTGCGGCCACAACTGCGGGCCGGGGAGGGGATCATGGTGTGCTGCCGCAACTACTACGACGTGACGACGGTGACGCAGAGGCTTGGGGGCGGGGCGGACGTGAGGCCACACAGCGGGGAGATGAGCGACGAGGCGAGGGACGAGACGGCGCAGGCGTGGCTCAACGGAGCGTTCACTACGGTCGTGTGCACCTCGGGACTGGGGGCTGGCGTGCACCACCCGGCATGCCGAGCGACGCTGCACGTGAACTTGTCGGGGGGGATGGTGGACTATGCGCAGGAGACGGGCCGGAGCGGGAGAGACGGGCTGCCGGCGTTGGCCTTGACGTTCTACTGGGAGCAAACGCCAGCAGCGCCGAACCCGGACCTCGGGGGCTACAGGGAGCTGGAGGAAATGTTGGAGAGCACCGAGTGCATGCGATACCACGCATCCAAGTACCTGGACGGGGAGGACCTGGCGGTGAGCTGCGTGTCGACCGGGTACGACGCGTGTGGCAACTGCGATCGGTCTATGAAGGAGAGCGCAGCGATGCCGCTGAGGAGCAGGCGAGACGCCATGTTCGGACCAGGCACGTCTACGGGGACGAGGACCACGGTGCCCAACTACCACTGGATGGCACAGACGATACCTCGACCGGGCGACGACGACAACGGTCCCGGTCCCAGACAACAGGGAGCAGCCCAGCGACCAGACTCACCAGCAAGTCGGGGAGACCAAGCAGGTCGCGGCACGGAACACGAGGGGCACCGATCACAAGGGCCGGAGCCGGAGTCTCAGACGCGGTCGAGCAGCAGAGCAGAGCGAGATCAACAGACGAGACAACGACGAGACGGGTCAGCCCGAGAGGAAGGAAGAACTCGGCACACCAACATGGCTGGAGGCGGCAGCGGGTCGGGGTCGGGATCTGGGTCGACAAGTAGATGGGCGGGGGACGGAAACCAGGCAGGTGGGAGCAGAAGCAGACGAGCTCAGGAGCCTGTGGCAGGTCCTTCTAACATGCGGGAGAGGGAGGTAGCCGCTGCTCTGGCGCCTCTTCCGCCACCCGTCGGAGCTCAAGTAATCGCAGACACGAGAGACAGAAGAGTCAACAGGCTGGAGCAAGGCCAACCTGAACGGGGGCACGAAGAGCTCTACGAGCCGCTCAACTACCCGAACCTGATCGCACTGCGGAAAAGCCTGCAACCGATCTGCACCTGGTGTTTCGCCAAGGACATAATGGGACACGACGACCACGACCTGACGAGCTGCCCCGCAGCGCCATTCAACACGCGCGCGACATGGAACCTGGACCCTTACAGGATCGAAGGCCGAGAATTCCAAGCGGTGAGGAGACAGTATGCCGACCGAAGACTGCTGCCTCTAGACGGGTCGATCTGTTTCCGGTGCTTCTGGCCATGGGTCGTCAACTGGGGACACCCAAAGGTCAAGTTTGGCGAGCAGGAATGTCCGTTGAGCGACGTAATCCTTCAGCTCTGTTGGCTTGTGTACTGGGACGAGGACCTTCGGCGACAGGCCAGCATTTACTTTTCGGTGCAGCACCAGACGTTGAGCGACTGGCTAGACTGGGCATTCAAGCAGTTCCGTCCTGTGCTGTGGGAGAACAGGCGGACAGCTCTGTACAACATTCAAAGGGTGTTGCTGTGGGTCGCGTGCGTGCACCGAAGGCAGCGCTTTGTTGCTTGAGGGAGCACACTAGGTAAGCCTCTCCATCAAACACACCACCTCACACAGTAAGCACACAGCGAAGCTGACCTATCGACGCAGACAGATATAAGAGAAGTAGGGCAAGCCACCTGTTGGTGTGCCTTCCACGACCAATTTGTATCAATCAAAGTTTCTTTCTTGGCACCACGCGATCGCTTCCGCGTTGTGTTTTTATTATGATTATTATTGTTTTTATCATATCATGTGCCTTTTCTGTGTCTCGGGTTTCGGCTTTGACAACGTAGAATCGAAGCAACCGACGGTACCACCGAGGTCCGTAGTGTGCTCGTTCAGACTGTTACACATGAAAAAACAACAACAACAACAACAAAGTCTGGCGCATCGCTGATCAACAGATCAGGTAAAAAAAAAAAACAGGCCAAGGACACACCCCACCGATGAATACAGACCGCAGCACAATCACAAGGAGGCAAGAAGCAAGGGGAGAAGGCATCTCGAGCCCAAAGTAACACCAACAGCAGTCCAGCAACGAGCCTGGCTTGTTGGGCTGGTGGGCTGGTGGGCTTGGCACCAAGAGAGACAACGATCCAACCAGTCGACGGCTCCATCAGGTTGACAAGGAAGACCTCGAAGGTATCCTTCGAAGTGGTCACGTGATTATTCTATTCCTGGTACACACACACACCCTGGATTTTTACCACTGGAGCCCATTCCATTGTGGACTCGAGTGGATTCAGAGGCAGGGCTTTCAGTTCACAGCTGATAGACTCTGCTGTGAGTCCAGCAAGTGATGGGTTGCTGCACACAGCAATGGTGTTGGTGTTGAGCACATGCATCAACAATGTCTGCATCAGATCAGAGCCACACAGGAGCACATCATCAGGGGCTCAGAAAATACCCTCCTTCCATGATGATAAACCTGCAAGCGATAAGAGAAAATAATACCCCAGTCCACCAAGTCCTACTATTAAGTCCAGGGCTTGGACTCGCTCCAAGAATCACGTCAGCCAATTTCAAATATTTTTGGTAGGCATGGTCCCAAGGGTAGGTTGATTATGTAATCACCTTTTTCATCTCTGCAAATGGGCTGTACGTTGAGAATAACACAAACAAACAAGCCAATCAGCCACAGGCTATGGAACCCAGTACCTTAGGAAGCCAGCTGAGCTGCCAATCAAGGTGCATATGCAGTAGGGATAGGTGCATGCCACTAAGCTGCCAACCAAGGTGCATATGCAGTAGGGATGGGGGCAGTAGGGGTGGGGGGGCCTGCCCCCATCCCTACTGCATATGCACCTTGGTTGGCAGCTTAGTCGGCTTCCCAAGGTACTGTGTTCTGCAGCCTGTTGCTGCTATCTGACCTACCTAGGAACCCTGCCTGTCAGGCTTGGACCTGCTGCAAATCCTGGACGTATATAGGTTCCCATGCTGAAGTTCAGTAAGGCCCTCCCAATGTGCCAGAGGGCCTCAGATCATATGGATCTGGTCCTGGAACAACAGAGACTGGCTGTGGATGACTGGATTGAAGTGAAATCAGTTTGTATGACAGAGCTAATACACACACTGATGGTGCACCTAGGGTAGAAACATGCGTATAATCCAATGGTAATTTTCTCAGCATTTATACTCATTTATTGCTGGTATTATATGCATACCCTGGACTGTTTGGTGGCTTCCATTGCACAGACCTAGTGCCAAAGAGTCTGAATCACATTATATGGTAACCTGAAGCTTGCCATAGTTTATTCAGGATATACAGTGATTGATTTGATGTAGGATAGGACCTGTCCTGCCAAGGTCTCTGACCCATCCAGATCCATGCCTGTCTGGTTCTTTGTGCCTCCATATGTGCCAGACAGACTCAGATCTATGGAGGTCTGGTGCTTACACACTTCTGCAAGCACCAGAGGGGCTCAGATCCACACTTGTCTTGTGCCTGGGGCCTCTGGTGTGGAGCACCAGGTCAGGTTTCTTACCAAATAAAATTTAAATAAACTTGTGGATAATATCACATGTGCTATGAGCCAGGACAATCATCTTAGCACTGTTGTGAGGTCTGTGCAACTGGTTCTAGCACAGTTCCAACACATATGTCGGCCTCTCTCATGAAAATAAATTGTTTTAAATCTGGCAATAAATACCACTGGAATCGCAGGCATCTGTTACCCCAGTTCACATCCACATGTTTTCCATTCAGTCAGGTCATTCCTGCTGTATGGTATCTCCTGTTGACAGACCCCCTTGGATCCTTTGGGGTCTGGTGCTCAGGGCTTCCCTAAGCGCCAGATGGGCTCGGATCCATGGGGGTCTGGCGCTTAGACACCTTTGTAAGCGCCAGAGGGGCTCGGATCCATGGGGGTCTGGTGCCTGGAGCCTCTGGTGTGGAGAATTCCTGTCGAATAAAATTGAGATAAATCTGTTAATAATCCCACATGTAGTGTGAGCCAGGAGTGTCATATTCGCGCTGTTGTGAGGTCTCCTCACCCGATTCTAGTATAGTTTCAACACATATGTCTACGTTACTCATGAAGATAAATAGATTTAAATCTGGCAATAAATACCACTGGAATCGCAGCCGTCTGTTACCCCAGTTCGCATCCACATGTTTTCCATTCAGTAAGGTCATTCCTGCTGTGCTGTATC